>CAWUFW010010811.1:0-72500 GCA_963921515.1 Calotriton arnoldi | reverse complement strand
TTGTATTGTAATTTGGTTGACGGGACTGCCGACAGCATGTCGGGCGGTCCCGTTGTCCGATAGGGTGGCGGGCGTACTTGAGTCCGCACACCATCCTAATCAGGTCCTCACTTCGGAGCTCTTAGGTTACATCATGTGTGAAACACAAATCCTCGGAAGCGAGAGAGGTTTGTTATACTTGCAGCTGGAGTTGGTTGTCTGTCATGGATTTTCTCCTATGTGGCGGCAGCTCGGTTGGTGGATGTACACTCTGGCAGGAGACCCAGTGTGATCCTGGGTTCACCATCGCAAGACTGAGTGTTTCTCATGGTCCCATGTCAGCCCGGGAGTCAGGTAATGCTGGCACACTAAGCGGGTAGGTCCTCAGGTTTATCCAATCAGAGCAGCAGTAGTCTCTCGGGGAGGGGAGGGGGTCAGCCCAACACATGATCCAGTCTAATCGGTGTGATCAGTACCTCCATCTCAGTCTCCAAGAGAGAGGACAGCGCTGGGCAGAAGGCTGGGTTCTGTAGTGCATAACGGAAGTAAATTAAACTTTTCCAATGGACTTTGAGATCGCGCTCACTGGAAACTCTGATTCCGTGATGATTTCCATTGCAGTAATGCGGAAAAAGAAATCAAATGAGTTAGCGTAACCAAAGGTGTGTGGCCCTTGGCAGGGTTAAGGGAGTGTGACTCAGTGAGTCACGCCCCTGTACTCACTGACTGCTACCCAGTGCCCTCTCATTGTCTCTGTACACTGGATCGACAATGTCAGTGAGAGGTCCCAAAACTAGGCAAATAATATTAAACCTGCACACCACTTTACTTTAAACCAGCAGTGCTATATTGGTCCTGATGTCAAGTAAGCCATAATAGATAGTCAAGAGCTCATTTTTCAAAAGTGCCTGACTTAGAGACCTCAGTGATCTAGCACCATGTACAATTTCCAACAAATAAAAATGCATAAGTAGTTTTGTGAGCATTCATCTAGTACTCCCAAGTTATTAAAATACATTTTGAAGCATGTTAACCTCAAGAATCGTCTATACACCGGACAGCTTCAGGATGAAGTTGGAACTTCATGTGTGCATGATCTCACTACTAAAGAACAAGGTGAACCGAGTTGGTTATTGCTAGACAGAAAGCAGCTCCTGTAGGAACTCTATTCATGCTTTTGATCTCAGCAGCTCCCTTCTATGAAGCTGCCAGTCTACTTCCAACAACTGTTAGTCAAGGGATCACATTGATTAGGTCCAAATAGTAGCTGCTGGGGCGCAAAAGTCCTTCGCTTGGTAGTAGATGTGTCTGGGGTGCCCCAGCTGCTGTGCTATCTGAATTGTTGGTAATGATTTTTTGGTCGTCGGTAACACTGATCATGCGTATGTGCTGTGACCTCGGCCTATCCCGTGGAATGTGTTCTCGTTACACCGGGAGGGGTGCACCATGCGCTACACTCATAGTGGTGAGGGGCTATGAGGAGCCGCTGCCCTTATCGGGAGCTAAGTAGCACGGGGGCGGTGGTGGCAGCATACCATTTTTGTAATAAAGTAATATGGCTAGGCCTTTTTACCTGTGTTATAGTAGCGGGGCCTACTGGCTCACTCAATGAAAGTAATTTTTCTGTGTGATTAGGTCACCTTTGGCCTACATCAGTATTGATGTCGGCTTGGCAGCGCATGAGCATTTGTGCTACAATACATTAAGGACTGCTTGCATGTTTGTGCATAGTATGTAGGTGTATGAGTGAGTGGTACTTTACATGGAGGGCTACACGTGTGTTTGCATGCAGTTTTAAGGATGCGTCTCTGCCTGTGAGTGGTGCAGTGGATGGGGGCCTGTGAGTTCCATATTGGGAACCCCAGTGCCTTCTGGCGATGGCATGTGAAGGTAGAGGAGCCCCCCCAGACAGATTTGTGGATTGCTCCATTCCTGGAAGCTGGGTGGGACACATATTGAAGGAAGGGAGAGCCAGGCTGTTTGTGCACTTCAAAGGGGCTCTTTGATTCTAGAGGAGGTTACTGGTCAAAGAGGCGTGGACACATTTTGATAAGGAGATGGGGCTAAATCATAAAGAGTAGGGCTGGAACCCTTTGGTAACATTTTGCTGTGCATACATCAGTGAGGCTCACATCCAGTTGTGAACCTCTAGACCCTTCCAAGGTCTTTGTTGTGGCACTATCAAGTTTGGAGACACTCTTCCTGTGATAAACTGCTCTCTGGAGGAATGACATGTCAGAGGAGTGAGTACTTCGAAGTGGGCAACAGTCATAACATGAATTTCAAAAACAGACACTAAATCACATTTGTGTCTGGGAAATTATTATAAAAAGGGGATCTTGAGACTCCCAAATTGTCAAACAGAAGCTGTACATCAGGGCATAGAAGCTCTGCATTAGTTCTGCCTCTTGTTTTCAGGGCTGGGGACTGAGTGTCTGCCAATCTTCCATCCTGGGTAAGGGTACATCACCCAGAAGAATCAAGAACACTCACCTTGAGCACCAGCGTCTGTCTGACACAAGACCAAAGGAACCTGTGAGGACAAAGGGATTGTCTGGAGGGAGCAAGGTCCAGTGGGATCCTGCAGAGTGGATCCCGGCAGGGGGGGAGGGGTGAGATTCAGGTCCGTTGGAACTGTTGCACTGATTGGGCTTTCTATCCATGATTAGAAATCATGACCACTTTGTCAGTTGCAGCTGTGATGAAGAATGAGGGTCATCACCCTTGTTGTTTGTGCTGTGTCAAGTTAAGGGCAGCTGCCTTATACAGCATTGTGACCCAGACAGGCCGTCGCCACTTCTGACCCACGTGTCCCAGATGGGGTGCCATAGTGAAGAGTGAAGGTGTCATCCTGGTGCAGCACTTTATGGAGAAGAGGGCTGTCACCCTGGGCAGTGTTGTATCCAGGAAGGGGCCATCGCCCTATGTACACTGATACAACCCCTGTATGGCAGGCAGGGGCCATAATGAAGTAGAAGACCCACTGCCATTAACCAGCATGCAACCATGAATGACAAGTGGGTCGTGTCCCATGAAGAATAGAGCAACGATTCAACTGCCAGAATCCGGAAACACCCACAATCACCAGACTCAGAGAGAGACTTACCGCATGACTGTAGAAGGGATGTGGATATCTGCCACATCGAAGGCAGCATACCGACTTTTGCTCAGTGCTGAGCTACAGATGTGCTCCTGGGGATTCCCAACCACCACTCCAGCAAGAGCGGGTAAGTCTGAGTACCATGCTATTGGGCCCTGCTGGAACTTGCTCTGACTGACGCGCTGTGGTGCGGGGACACTTTGACTTATGCTAAGATATAGTAGAACTTTTAAGACTTGAACTCAATAGCGAGGCCAAGCTTGGATGTCACCACACGTAAATGGGAAATAAACCCCATCTTTCACTGTTACCTCAAACACAATCATAGGGGTTCCACTCCCTTTGCTTACATAAAATCTATACTCCCCTTGGCATAGGGATTCTACTGCACCTATTCTCAATGGGCTCCTTTAATAGTAATATTATTGTAGGAAGCTGGGTTACCAAGGTGGGAGAAGTCTCTCATCTCAGCCATAAATAATTTCCCTGAGATCAAAGCGTTTGCCCTTTGGTAGCTATTTCGTACAAGATAGTAGGCTCTTTCCAGATCTGGTGTGCAAACAGTACCAAGGCAACTCTCAAATCAAGAAATCAGTCAGTTACGCTCCAAAACCAATTTATTAAAATTATACAAGTATTTTATAATTAAAATAAGACTAAAATGACAAAACTTCAATGATACAGCATTTCAAAGTAACAGTTCCACCCCACACCTTTCCATTCTGCATGGGCAGTCAGTCAGTTTTCCTCTGCATTGCTCATAAGTGGCCAATGCAAGTGTCCTTCCCCCCAGAATACAGCACTACTCCCAGCTATACCACCTCCTGCTTTCAGTGAGTGGGAAGTGGCTGAATGAGAGTCAATTGACTTGTACAGGCTAGCATCGTTTACAGCTTCCGAACTTCGGAGTTCCTCTGAGGAGTGTTCCTGCTTTATTCCCTCATGGCAGAGAGAGTCTGGTCTCTCTCTTTCCCCCAAGCCCATTAGACTGGTTCCTACTTTTCCTAGTGCGAAATTAAGTTCTTGGTACCAACATCTCTAAGTCCTCTATCTTCCACAGGATCTTCCACAGGATTGTTCTCCTTGAAGGTACCTACCCACAGTGCTTGAAAATTGGCACTGTCGCACTCCTCATTTCCATCAAACAAGCTTCACAAGGACCAGTGCAAAACTGGTCTGCTTTATAAACAGAGTACTTTTTGGTGCTTTTTTGTGTTATGGGCAACTATGAGGAAATCAGCTAATCTGTATCATCTTTGAGAAGCACACAAACTGGAGATCTGAGTGACTGTTAAGTCCTGTCTCATTTAGAGTTCATTCAGCTTAGTCCTTTTTGTTATTCTGTTCTGCATTCTGCCCCCAAACTCTTTGAGCTGGCAAAAATCCATGAAGGGTGAGGATGCCACATGAATTCCCAATTTAAAAGCATGTCTTGTATGGGTGGTGCGCAGTCTACCAACCTGCAGATTGTAGTAGTCTTTGTATAAAATATCAAATAAAAAATATTGAGAAATAAAAATATTGTGGACAGAAATATTGAAGGTAAGGATATTGTTTTAAGAGCTGTTTTAATATAGTTGTAAGAAAATATAGTTTTCTAAGTTATCGTTGTATATTATAAAGTTTGTATGATTATTTTATTATGTTTTGTTGTAGTATTTAAGTAGAGTTGTATTTTGATTTTGGTGTTAATTTTTCGTTTCTAAATTATTAAATATAATTTGTAAATATTAGAGTTTTTGAGTTTTTTAAATATATTTTTTATATTTATATAAGTTTTATTAGAACATTAGAATGTTGAGAGCTCCATTAAAGACAATTTAGTAGCTCGAGGCATATAATGGCTGGTATAAGCCCAGAGCTCCAACATTCCAATGTTTGTTTTTTTGTTTCTCACTTTTTAATTTAGAACATTCTACCCTTAGTGGGTGGACTGTTCCAATAGCCTTATAGCCCTTCGGCCTCGGGCAATACCAGTTGTTAATGGCCCGCTCCCTTGTTATAGGTTGTCGCCTGCAGCTTGGGCCTATAACTCAATTCAAGAACTGGTATAGCCCTTGTCACCGGGCTATAAGGCCACATTATGTTGGGTTTATAGGGGAAAAGGGTGGGGAGCTTTTTGAAATATGTTTCTATTATTTTGTTTGTAAAATATGCTGTAAGGGTGATAATGATATTTTATTAATTTAATTTGTAGTTTTGCATTTAATATTTGCTCTTCTATGAGAACATATTTGTTTAAGTATGTTGATCTTTAAAAAAATATTTTTATTATATTGATTTTTTCATATTTACTTAAAATGTTTGATAATTTTGCTATATAATTTACTAAAACATATTAAAAATGAATTTATTTCAATTTATGTTGATAATATTTTTAATGCTTGAATTTACTTAATTGTTTTCAAAACAAATTAATTTATAGTCTGAAATTGTTTAAAGTTAATTCTATTTATTTAAAAATTTTTAAACGTGTCAAATTATTAAGTAAATTATTATTTTAAAAAATTACAGATGTTTTATTAATTTATAAGTTATATTTTTTTCATTTTTATTTCCATCTTAAGTATCTGTTTTTATATTTGATCATAAATAATGATAATTTATGTGTTTACTTGATTAATTTTGCTTCTAGGGGCCGATTACGAGGTTTCTCTTCCGACCGCCTAATAACAATCTAGGCAGTCGGAACTGAAACCGGCCGGTCATTCCGGCTGGATTCCGGGCTCCAGTTGAAGACCGCCCCTTAATCCCAATGGACGGTGATTCTGCCGTTGGGATTGCGATACTCAGTTTTCGACAGGCTTTCCATGCCGGGCTTTACGGCATGGAAAGCCTGTTGGAAAGCGAGTTCGGGGGCCCCTAGCAGGCCCCCCTTCTCCTTGCGGCCTCCGGTTGGGGGCCGAGAGGGCACCTATGGTGCCCCCCTGTTGATCCCTGCACAGTGTGTCAGGCACCTTGAGGTGCCTGCAACGCGGTGCAGGGATGAACACAATCTCTCATTTCCCCATGGGAGCTTGTGCTACTGCCGGTTTACGGCCGTAGCACAAGCTCCCATTGGGAAGTGGGAGTATGCGATGCACCACGTGAGGTCGCATCGTAATTATCCGGAGGTTGGTCGGTCCCGATTCTGCGATGATGTCCAACCAACATCATAATCAGCCCCCAAGTGTGTTGTAGAAAGCATAATGAATTATATATGTTTTTAAATGGCCTTAACAGAAAAGAATGGCAGCAAGGGATAATTAAAGCCGCACGAACCCTTTAATCACTAGATGTAACCTAAGCAAATCTTTTATAGTGTGCGTGCCCACCTCTGAGGTCCGCTGCCACAAGACCTGATAAATGAGCATAAATAAACAAAGCACAGAGAGGCACAAAGCAAGTGGCATATAATATGCCAGAAACAATAACTCTTCACAGTCTTCGATGTAGAAACTTCTTCTTTTAATGTTTTTCAAAAAAGGTGGGGGATATACACAGCCGCAGCCAACGCGTTTCACCCGAAAGGGCTTCCTCAGGGCTATAACACAAATAGCATGATAGATCACGGACTGGTTTCCGTTCTTCTATCCTCCACTCAAAACTTTTCTCCGAAGTTGTATATCCAAATGTAAGGCAATTCAATAATCTCATCAGTAGAAGACACGTGTTGAGTAAACTCGGATAAGCACAATCGTAAAAACCGAGCTAGTGCTGTCGTCACAGGGTAGAGAAACACCGAACCGAAGAGTAATCAGTTCAAGTGTCTTCTTACTGATGAGATTATTGAATTGCCTTACATTTGGATATACAACTTCGGAGAAAAGTTTTGAGTGGAGGATAGAAGAACGGAAACCAGTCCGTGATCTATCATGCTATTTGTGTTATAGCCCTGAGGAAGCCCTTTCGGGTGAAACGCGTTGGCTGCGGCTGTGTATATCCCCCACCTTTTTTGAAAAACATTAAAAGAAGAAGTTTCTACATCGAAGACTGTGAAGAGTTATTGTTTCTGGCATATTATATGCCACTTGCTTTGTGCCTCTCTGTTCTTTGTTTATTTAGGTTTTTAAATGGACAGGGTTATTGATATTTATATTTTAAATGGTGTATGGAAAATATTTTTATATTTTATAGTTGTGTATAATTTTATTTTCATAGTTATGTTGGTTATATTTTTGTTTAGGTAGTTAGTCATGTTTTTAATGTGCTATTATTTTAATATTTGTGATGGAACATGTTTATATACGAATTAAATTTAATAAATAACAATTTTATTTATGGTATTACATAATTTAAAGTTAATGTATGTGTATTTTTGTAGCATTTCATATTTTAATTTGTTTCTATTATATATATGTAATTTATATAGTTAATTTTATAATTAATATTATTTAGACAATGTTTTACAATTTTTATTGTAGTGTTAAATATATATTGTGCTATCTTTAGTGTTAACCACCTTCAAAAAATTTATTTAGATTTGACTGGGAATAAGTAATGTGACCACTTTAGTGTCCAAAACCTTCCCCCAAATAGTTTATGTTGGAGTGGGAAGAGTAAATCTGAACCGTTTACAGTCGAAAACTTCCCCTAAATGGCTTAGATCAGAGTGAGAATAGTAAATGTGACTCCTTTAGTGTTTAACACCTTCCCCTAAATGACTTAAATTGGAGCGTGTACGGATATTGCGATCCCTTTAGTATATAACATAACCCCCAAAATCATTTCAATGGAAGTGGGAGTAGTATATGTAACCACTTTAGTGTATATCATGTTTATTATAATATGCTATATTACAGTGTATTAGCTGTGAAACTTTAAAACTAAATATACACCCCTTTTGCATTTTTCATACACCGCCTTAGTATTGATAATTTTTTTTAATTCAATAAATTACACATGTAAGGATTTTTATTTTGTTCTTTATTTAGATTTTTATACTTTATATAATTTATATGTTTACATTTTTGAACATATATATATATATTGTATAACATAAAATAAAAAAGTTGTTATTCCCATTTTATTAACAACATTTCTTATATTTATGTGAAATACAAAATGTTATATATTTTTTAACATCATTTCACATATTGGAGTTTTTCAACATTTATGCAAATATGGTACATTTTGTTTAACCACATACATTTGTTATACATACATTTTTATATATGTATATTATAAATAGTACTATATTAATATATTTATTGTTTTTATAGTTCTATTTACATTATGCTTTAAATAATTATTTATATTTTTTTGATAAATGTATTGACAGTTTTTACATATTTTGGAACATTGTTACATATTTTAATGCATTTTTAAAAAACAATTTTTAGTTAAAGCCCCATTGCTTTTATACAGGGAGATAGGGGCTTATTACGAGTTTGGTGGACCATCGGACTGCCAAACTCGCGGTGGCATTGCGGGAACTGCGGCACTGGCGGTCCGACCGCCGCATTACGAGTACTGCGACCCAGCAATATGCCATCCATGCACTGCAGGAAAGGGCTTTGTTGCTCCCATATGAGCTTTAGCATGGCAATGCCGTGGAACCGCCAAAGCACTGCCCGCCAGACCTGGAGGAAACTCCTAACATGGCGGGCGGTGAGCAGACGACTTTGGCAGTGTGGGAGCGGGGCGGTGGCAGTGTTTGTTTGCATTTAGTGGGCATTTTTTTTTACTACTGTAACGTTAACAATTTTTCTAAAGTGCGCGGTTACTCCATTTGGAGTGTCGCCGTGCTAGGCTAAGGGCACTTTCGTAGTCTATTCCTGTCAATTTTCATCTGATTTTCTGGGACTGAGTCACGGTTATCTGCTACTGCTCACTGGATAGGGAAAAATTGTTTTCTTTAGCGTTTTGGGGTAGTGAGATGTGGGTGATCTAGTTAATGTTATTTATACTGTTAGTTTTTATTGTAAGAGTTATTAGTTGTAGATTGTGTTCTCTTGTTCAGTACTGTTGTCAGGAACCGCTGCTTTCGGTGCCTACCCGGAGTGAAATTAACCAAAAACTACAAATCCCATGAGGCGCTCTGATGGAGGCTCATGGGATAAAACCGGAAGACGCACAGGGAATTACGTGTGTAATTCTTGTTTCTGGATGCTTCCTGTTGTGCGGGGAGAAGTTTGCTCTGGATTTTGACGGAGATCTTGGGAGAAGTGAGACTGTGGCGTGTCTTCAGCCTCCTGTCTTTCCTGAGGTAAGGAAAGAAGTCTATTCCCGAATGGCGCCCTGTTCGTGATGAACACCGGAGAAGGTGTTCTTTTTGACTAACCTCGAGTCAGCCTGTTGGGCTGAGCTGATTGCTGCGAGCCGCTGGTTCGCTTGTTTCCTGCGCGGTGACGTGGAAACGATAGCGGCTTTGTTTTGGGGCATTATTCAAGAGCAGAAGGCTCTATTCCTATTTCTCCATGGTGATTCACAGAATATCTACGTCCCGTTAGAGCCTTCCACTTTGAGGCAAGAGTGGAGAGGCTATCCATTTATTTCCAGTGCTCGTGGGGGTGTGATGTAACTTCCTGCGTTGGAAACAGTAGTGCAAGACAAACTTTTGTTTTTCTTTGAGGGGTTCTAGGAACTGCACATGTTCTTAATATCTCTTTGACATAAACCTTCTGGGGAGTATTTCCAACCTTTCGGATTGGCGTTTATTGAGAACGTGAAGAATTGGAATACGCTACGAGACTTTGACTGTGCTAAAGGATTTCCTTTTGTACCTAATACATTTTTTGTACAGGAATTTTCCATAGACTATCTTTGGGGAGCTTTAACAGTTCTTTATTCTTTGATTTATGTTGTGCGAGGTATGCATGATTATATGCTAGTTCTGAGTATATACTTCTTATTGTTGTTGAGGTCTGCAGGAAGGAAAGATATGAATCATTCTGTTTTTATGCTTGCAGGCATCAGCAGGCAATAAGACTCGTAAATCTTGACGTAAATTGTGGAATTCCTGGAGATGTGGTCTGTCTGATTTTCTTAAAGGTATCTCTATGTACAAGCGAGACTTAACTGAGAGTAGCCTTTATGCACTGAGTTAATGTTTGTTTCTTTGTTCTTTTCAGATGTCAAATTCCCTGCTGATCCTCTTCCCAATACCCTTTCCCTCGCCTGCTCTCCCATCGCTCTGTGTTTGAATATTCTCAGAGTTGGGGCTAACAGGAGGTGGACCCCTTTGTGCATCATTCCGATTCTGGAGAGTTTTCGTTTGAGGATCAGGCCGATCCGACAACTGTTGTGGGTTATGCCTGCTTAGAGTTTGGTAGTAGGGTTGTATTGATTTACATATTGCCATGTTATGTTTTGAGTTTATTATAGTTGTAATGTAATATTTATATTGAATTTGAAGCTAGTGTTTTGACAGGTTTAAGAATCGAAAGTAATTCCATGGACCTGTATATATTGCGTTTTTTAAAAGGAAAATAATTTTGTTTCTACTAAACCAATATTATTGTATTAACTTTACTTAGATTTTTCGGGTTTCCTGGAGCAGTTCTGTTTTTTGGGGGGGTTTATGGTTCTTTATGACTTTGGAATACTTTGATTGATTTACCTTGCACTTTTTCATTTTTACATTTCTTTTTTTGGGCTTTTTGGACTTTATTTTTACTTTTGGGTGGATTGATTTTTGACAACATGGACATGTACGAAGATCTACAGCTACAGAACTGTAAGTTTAATTTGGTTATTTATTTGTGGATGTGAAATGTTATATTTTAATATCTATGTATATTTGCTGTAATTACAATGTGTTATTTTACATTTCTATGTGATTTACATGATTTCGTTTTGTGTTTATTTCTAATGTTGTATTGCTTATATTTAATTAATTGTTAAACATATTTTTAGTTATCAGTCTCTTCTGCTAAATAAATTTTTTTTGACTCATGAACAAAAAGTAGTTGTTTAATATGCATTTTAAAATCATTAAGTTATTGTGGTGTTTACCTTTGTTAAGGTTTGTTGGTTAGTGTGAAGATCCTAACTTTACATTGTAGCGTGTCATACATTCTACTGTTCACTTATTTTAGGTTTAATTTGGGTTACTGATTGCTTGATTCTTAGGGGCCGATTCCGATGTCGGACGGACTCAGGTCCGTCCGACATCGGTCAGGAGCCGTAACCGACCGACCTGCTGTCGTCGGTTACGGCCCTGCAAGTACGATGCGACCGAACCCTGTTCGGTCGCACTCGTATACTACACAATGGGAGCATGCATTCCGAGCGGAATGCATGCTTGCATTGTGGAAAGCAGGGGTGCAGTTCATCCCTGCACCCTGTGGCCGGCACCCCAAGGTGCCTGCCACCGGGTGCAGGGATCAACAGAGGGGCACCATAGGTGCCCCCAGGCCGTCATTCGGCGGCCTTGCACCCATGGGGGCCCTACTGGGGGCCCCCAAAGACAGTTACCGACTGCCTTTTCGTGCCGGAAAGACCGGCACGAAAAGGCAGTGGACTACTGCCATCGTACTCCCTCGGTCGTGAAGAGGCGGCCGGGGGAGTACTGAAGGATTTCCGGACAGCGGACGGGCTCTCCGAGCCCGTCGTAAGCCATCCGGAAATCCCAGTTGGATTCCTTTCCGACCGAGCCCATCGGAATGGCTCGGTCGGAAAGGAATCCAGCCGGCACGTTCCGATTCGGTCGGAAGGGCTCCGACCATTGTTCGGTGCCCTTCCTGCCGAAATCGGAATCGGCCCCCTAGTCGTTGGTAGCTTTATTCTTTTTGTAGAGCTTCTATAAATTTGTAGATTGAAAGATGGGGTCTCCATAGTGTGGCTTGGAAGGTACTATGCCATCCTTCTACTGTGTTCTTGGTTTTGGCTTCTTGAGCTATGGTGCTGTCATAGACATTCTATAATGATATTTGGAATTTCTGTTGGCGTCTGTGTCCAGAGTGGTGCAGTCTGCCAACCCAAGTGTCTTGAAAGTAGTCCATTAGGGGACTGATTGTGTGTTCGTTTTGTTGGTTAAATAGACTTTCTATCAGTAGGTTGTAGTGGTTAGTAACCTCTGTTACAGGGACATAGGCTAGTGCAATTAATGTTTTAATTTCAAATGCAAATTGGCTATTTGTTGCATATTCTACACTTAGGGGCTTATTATGAAGACGGCCAGACTCGCAGGGGCGCAGCGGTGGCAGTTTCCCCACCGCCCTATTATGAGTTAGGCGGTGGGACCGCCACAGCCCACCGCCAGGGAACCGCAGTTCCCTGGCGGAGTTGTGGCGGTGTAGAGGCATCAATATGGTTGACGGAACCGCCGTGGTCCTGCCAAGCATATTATGAGTTTCCTCTCCACCAGGATTTTCATGGTGGTTCCTCCTTCATGAAAACCCTGGCGGAGAGGAAACAAAGGGGGCCCTACAGGCCCCCCTGTGGCTCTGCGCCCTATGCATGCATACTGGTATGCATGCACACCAGTTCCTGCACGGCATGCACTTTTCAGTCCATGCTGTGCAGGAACTGTTTTTGGTGTTCTCATTGCGATGCCTGTTTTTAAAGGCACTGCCGTGGGGATGCCAAAAAAAGCCAGCCAGACACTAGTTACACTAGTAATCTGGCAGGTGGCCTCACCACGGGTTTGGCAGTGCGGCGGCGGGGGGGACCTGGCACCGCACCGCCAAACTTGGAATCTGGCTCTAAGTACAGACTGGTGGAGATATCTCTAAATGCTTAGATTAAAATGGTAGTTACAGCCTTCAATTGCTGTGTGTGGGTATAGGTTAAGTATTGTTTGTATCATGGCTTCGAATATTGTTTTATGTGGGGAGTAGTTGTTTATTTTAATTTCAATGTGGTTTAGTAGTTTGTAGATGATAACATTGTATCTTGAAGCCCTCTCAGCCCATCAGCAAAGATCTGAGAAAGGCTGCACAAAACGTCTATTACCACAACTGCATGATCTAATATGAAAACGGTATTCTAGCATATACATGGGCTTGTACAGATTTCAATTTTTCAATCCTGTCATAATTTGAAATATGGAACACAAGCATGTACCTAGGCAGTCAATCTGCTAAACTTCACACCGGTAAAGAAATACTATCATTATCTCCCCCTCGCAACAAAAAAGCTGTCTTCTCATTGGATGCCAACTGTTACTGTTCTTTTATCCATTTAGATTATTTTCACAAACTAGATGCAAAGTTGTTCTATATAGGAAAAAGAAAGAGGGCTTAAGTTATCATCGGTGCAGAATCAGCAAAACAGGTTTTTAATTAATTTAATTCTTTACCTATTGGAGGCCGTTCTGGAATAAATAAAAACCAAAAAGAGTATAAGTTCCAGCTTTTACTGGCCAAACATGATGTTGATATTGAACAGTGGGTAAGTTGTGTAGTATCTATTAGAAATCGTCCAAAACTACATGTAGCAAAATATTTCTTTTTTCCTGTTTAAGATATTTGTCAAATTGCAATGTTTACTTGCAGTTTTTAGCCATATCTACTCAAAGTTTAGGTTTAAAATTTCTGAATGGACTCTCAACTGGGTAGTGTATCCTTTACATGGAAGTGAATTTAGTTTGCTGATGCATACAGAAGGTAGTATGTATGCCGAGCCTGTATGAGTGCTGAACTGACATGTTAGGCACCCATTTTATAACCCATTATGACAAGATGGAGTTTGAGATGTGTCCGTTTAGCACATTTTGTGAATTGGCAAGAGAGCTTAGAATAAGGGAAACTTTACAGACGAAGGGAATCAGGCTCCATTGATGGAGGAAGGGATATTTGAATCAAGCACACATAGACCATTTATTGATATTAAATATTAGGTTGATGTAAATCGGAAGTTGGTGTGTAATCCTAGTTTCACAATATTTAGTATAAGGTTATTTTTTTAGATAAAGGAATGTGACAGTTACTAAAAAGAACAACCAGCATTGCAGATTTCTTCAGAGTTAAAAACAATAAAGGTACTTACTGTATATTTCTTATATTTTCCTTTGTAACCTTACAGTACTGTTGATATGATGCTAAATATCTGAGGACTGAAACAAAGGTCAAAATCTATCTATTTTTCAAGTTGTTACACATTTGTTGTCAAAATATGTTTATCATGTCTTTATAAACAGATTCACGAACTTTGGGACCTAATAGGAGTGGATTTGATCGGACCTCTACCCACTACTCCTAGTGGCAACAAATATATTCTTACAGCAACAGACTATGGGGTCGATTCCGATTCGGGCCGCAAATCTCTCCGACCGAGCCGGACCCGGAGAGATTTCCGACCGAATCGGACCCGTGCAGTCCGACCGAACGAGTACGATGCGTCCGTATGTTATCGGACACGAGTCGGTCGGACTCCCATTGAACTCAATGGGAGCCGGTCGTACAACGCGTGCGCGGGCTCCCATTGCCTCAATGGGTGCGAGGCGGACAAGGGCGCCCCCTACAGCGAGTACGCCGCGAGCGCTCCGCGGCGTACACGCACAGGTAGGGGGACCCATGGGTCCCCCTGTGTGCGCCTCGCACGGGTACGCGTACAGGGGGTCCGACACGGACCCCCAAAGTACGGCTCCGACAGCGAGTTCGAGTCGGACGGCGCGAGTCGGTCGGAGCGGTCGAGGTGCGCATTGTACTTACCCGGCCGGAAAACGTCTCCATTGCGCGGTGCGGATCGGGTCCGACCGAGTCGGTCGGAGCGGTACGATCCGGGTACGAGTCGGTCGGAGCGGTCGGGTCGCCCGGACGAGTCGGTCGGCGAGCTCGCATCGTACTCGCTCGGCCGGACCCGCGTACGGTTCGGTCGGGAAACAGGCTTTCGCATGGCTTTTTTCCCGACCGAATGGTATTGGGTGCGCCTCCGACCGAGATCGGAATCGGCCCCTATTTCTCAAAAAGGGTAGCGGAGTTTCCGCTGAAAAATAAGAGGGCAGGGGAGGTTGCTGTCAAACTTCTGACCATGTACTTATGACATGGAAGCCCAAAGTGCAAAATATAGTGTAACAAATATTGAATATGGAAATGTAAAATATTAAATGTTTTTAATTAAAGTTAATTTTACATTTTAATACTAGAAATACTTTTTAAAGATTTATTTTATATCATTAAAATGCATCTATTTTGTAAATATTAATTAAAAATAGGCATTTTAAATGGAATCTGGTTTGGATCTAAATGGATGGAAAAAGGGAATAGTGAAGCCACTAATATAAAAAACTATCTGGATAACAGCAATATTTTCCAGTTACACTACTTAAACAAACAGAGAGGTTTCTCTTAACAATTTTCATAATATCTTGAATTTAACAATCTCCTAAGCCCCTGGAAACTAGGGGGGTCATTTGGATAGCGGGCGGATCGCCACCGCCCATATGGCGGTGGCGATCCGCCCGCTATTTCCCACCGCCCGCACTCCGTTTCCCCCCCGTCATATTACGATGGCGGGGGGGACCCCGGCGGACAGAAAAACCGTCCGCCGGTTTACCGCCGGTCGACCAGTCGACCGGGCGGAAAAGGGGCTGGATATGGTGGCGGTGTCTGCTAGACACCGCCATCCATATTACCATGGGCAGCGGTGCAGGGCTTTCCATGACGGAGACCCCGCCATGGAAAACCATGCGGAGTTTGCTTTCGGGGGCCTGTTGCGGGCCCCCAGGGAATTGGGGGGGTGGGGGGTGCACATGGGGGGTACCTATGGTACCCCCCTGCATTGTCATGGACATGGTGGCAGGCACCTCGCGGTGCCTGTCACCTTGTGCATGACGATGCACACAGTGCATTCCCAACATTGTGGCGGGCGGTGCTGTGAGCACCGCCCGCCACAATGCTGGGAATGGAGGATGCTACCGCCACGGTGGCGGTGGCATCCTAATCGCCTGTGCGGGACCGCCGCACCACTGGCGTCCGGTCCCAGCACCGCTAGGGTGGCGGGCGGACGAAGGTCCGCCCGTCATCCTAATGGGCCCCTAGGTTTTAGAGCTGGTTGAGGTACAGAATTGGCCCTGCCCTTTGCTGATCAGAGCGATACAGACTGTTCAGGACGATACAGCAGCAGTGCTTTTTTTTAGATCTCTCTGCAGCCTTGGAGGCAATTGGATGTTAGGAGCCTTTTGGCCTACATCAGCCTGTGAAATTACAGGCAGGTGTTATCCATGTCTAAGTTGTTTCTGAATGGACATTCCCAGGTAGTCATCCTACCCCCTCATCGCTATTAGGAACAAGTCCTAACATATGGGGTGAGACAATAGCCATCCCTGTCACCTATCCATTTTTATGTTTGCATTTAACCCCTAATGGACTTGATCTGTGCAACTGGTATGCTGAGAATACACAAATAAAAATCTGGGTTTAGCAAGGACCCACAGGCTCAGCCAAGCAATTGCACAAGTGCCCTTTAGCTACTCAGACATGGGTGTCTCAAAATTTGCTTCAATTGAGCGTGAAGTACACCAAGCTCCTGTTAGTGGGATCCTGCCAAGAAAGATGTGATAGTTATTTGATACCTCGTTAGCTAAAGGAAAGCTCTTAAAACATTTTTACTCTGGTAGGGTTTTTGTCTCTTTGTCTGCCACTCTGTTCTCACCGATAAGATTATCCTAGTGCCAGGATAGCCTCATTATAACTGTAACATTAATTCATATTGTGAATAGATGTGTAGCATCAATATAATTGTCTGAGAACACAATGCTGTGCCCTGTATGGTATTACCATTCCATATATTGCTTTATTTCAGATCCTCTGCATGCTCATATATCAGACTTTTCATGCAGCTAAGTCGACTGCTATTTCATTGTCCATTTCTGAGTTAAAGTCAAACCTCCTTGATTACAATGAATGTATATATGTTTTTTGTAGGTCAATTCCGAGTTAAGTAATCTCCTACACATAGAACGATCTGTCAGTGCAGAATATCATCCACAGACTAATGGTTTGGATGAGCACACCAATGCTAACATAAAAGGGCTGATTACGATGGCGGTCAGTCAAGCGTCCGACCGCCATCGTTTCGGGACCTCCCAACAAGTAGGCAGCAGTCCTGACCTCCGTATTACGATTCGACCGCCGTGTAGGCAGTCAGGAACATGCGTTTTTGCATTGAGGCTTGTGCTGCGGCCCAGAAAAGGGCTGCAGCACAAGCCTCAATGCAAAAACGCATGTTTAGAAACATCCCTGCACCATGTGCCAGTCACCATAGTGGAGGCCAAGGGTGAACATGGGCCCTGCTATGGACCCCCAAACTCACTTTCCGTCTGCCTTTTCATGGCGGTCGGACCACCATGAAAAAGCTGAGGGAAAGGGGCATCATAATCTTGATGGTGGTGCCTGCGCAGGCACCGGAGCCATTCAGGTATTCCCTGTCCGACCGCTGCCCCGATGGGATCTCCGATCCTGTTAGAGGCAGCGGTCTTTCCCCCCGCCCGCAGTGCTGGATGTTGGTGGCGGTCCGTACGACATCAGAACCGGGCCCAAAGAGTTAAAGTAAGGATAATATGATACTTTTTTATGCACATATTACCTTGCAATTTTGTTATCAGTCTTTGCTATTTAATTTGATTTTTCTGTTTTCTGTTATATAATGCTTTTAAATGCATTTGTTAATGCTCATGTTGAACTATAACATGGTTCTGAAATTATAGTGCTTGGTGATTCAGGATTTAAAGCCTCAGATTTTGAAATATACATTGAATTTATAAATACTTTTACTCATTTACCTCTCTCTAATTTACAGCACACTTTCCAAGTATGTAAATGAACATCAAACCAACTGGGACATGTTTTGGATCATGCATTGTTCGCACTGAGATCAAAACCCCATAGTACAACCAAAGTTTCTCCATTTAAACTAATGTATGACAGGGAAGCAAGATTTCCATGTGAGGTTAGACCTGGTAGGAAAATGTTAATGTGCATTGCACTGGATGAACTGTTAAACATTTTTTGTACTTTTCTGTGTCACTACCAAACTATGCATCTTAAAATTGGCATATATCTACAGCGATTATCAAGATAGCACTTCAAAGTAGTGGTGATCTTTTGTTAATTATAAGATTTTGGTTCACACAGTAACTAGTGTTTTCCATGAGATCTAGTTATTGGATCAGTTTTATTTATGTCAGCATTTTAAGATTATGATAAATATCGATTGTTGAGATTGTCTTTCCTTTTCATATTGTGCATTTTGCAACCTGCGCTACAGTATTTGATTTATACATATTGTTGGAATATTTTCACTAGCAATGTTTGATTATCTTTCATATTTCCTTCATATCTTGAGTTTATTCTACCTACCGAGTCAGAATATGTAGATATCATTGAAGAGGGAAAATTAGAAGAGCAGAGATGCAGAAGCATACAAATAAGAATATTGAGATAGCCCAGGAGAAGCAAAAAGAGAAGTACAAAAAAAGAATTACAAACGAATTTAAACATTTCACCTTTGCAGAAGGACAAATAATACTTCTCAAAAAACTGTAGGAGACGTACAAGGAAATGTGGAGTATTGAAACAGAAGTTTACTGGACCTTACACTATCCTAGAACTTTTTGGAAACAGAGTTAAATTGGTTAATCCCAGCAACGTACCATTTCGTAGGATGCACAATGTTGACATGTTTGTTCCCTAAAAGTGTAGCAGCAACAGCAATGCAGCAAAGGGTATGCTTATTGTTTGGAGGGCAGAACAATTTGTTTATGTATATGGCATTTCAAAAGCACAAAACTTGAGTTGTGGCAGTCCTGATGGGATAGCGAGGTGTTGTTCCAGATCCTTGATGAATTGATGGGAAAGGCCTCCTGTTTTGTTTTTATTTTTTATACTTATTAGACTTCAATCTGATTATGTTTTAGTTGTGGGTGTGCCTGGAACCACCAGAGATGGTGAGCCTGCCTGCAAGATAAGCAGTAGTGCTGTGGCAGGGAAATGATGCAACCTGCTTTGAAATGACTTTGCATTCCATTTAAGTTGGGGTTCAAATCCATCAGTGTTGGATTTCTGAAGCTGAGGAGACTTTCATGAGGAGTTGAGTGTCATTGGTAATAGTGGCATATTCTTCATACTCATATTTTTCAGAATGTACGACCATTGAGAAATCTGCCACATACGTTCCAAAAAGAATGCCCTCAGAGGAGAAACAACGTATTCCAAGTTATCAAACTTGTGTGCAGGGAAGGGGGATATTGAAAATGCAATTTAACCATGTAAATGGTAATAGGGAAATTATGTTGCAAGTAGTGACAATTCTGCTGAAAGGGGTTGGCCACAACTCTAATTACGTAAGCGGGTTAGTCAAACCTTTGCTTCTTTGTCATGAAATAGTAATACTTTTAAAAGTTTCCATTCACAAAAGACAGGCAGTCAAACACAATCAATAAATTACATTTCTTACCACCTATTCTTAAACCTGCCGATAAGTGTTTCAACGTTTGAATAAGATGCATTAAATTTGACAGATGATTGCTGTACTCATCTTAGTTTTCGTTATCACATTTGTAGTGTACAAAGGAGATCAAAAGTTTTCTTGTATTCCAATAGCCCTTTCAGTTTGCCTTGCCTCTACTACTGAAAGTATGTATTGCTAAGCCATTCTTAATGATAAAATTTCTTTCAAAAACTTTATTCACTTGTTTATTTAATTTGAAAATGTAATGTGTAGTGCTAGCTATGATGACCATATCAGAAAGGACTCTTATGATTATTGGGGCTCTTGAATAGTCATTTCAATTTATGGTTATCAATCTCCCCACAGATTTGGAAGAATGTGCATCAGAGCATGAAAACTATCTTGGCTATATGAGACAAACCAGCTCTTGGTCGATTGGAAGCAATTGTCTCAAACATAAAGATATATGACTCTTCTTTGCATTCCCTGAAAACTGCCCAATGGATTGTTGAGGAGGTTGGTTTCAATGTAATTTCCTCACAGAACATGAATAGACATGTCTTACCTAATATCCACCCTCTAGACATTGTATATGATTCTCATAAATGCCAAGGGATCAGGATCCTTAATACTGATGATAGAATATTAATCATACTTGATATTGAAGTTATACTGTTGTGGGTACCATAATATCGAAGTTGAAAATAAACATGATCAGTATATATATGTTATTACTATAAAATTGAAGTTTTAAATATCTATTCATTTAATATTGTGGTTTATATTTTTGATTGAATGTCATTTTTTTAAAAATGTGTACATAATTTTTTTTTAAAGATTCTTGATTTTGTTTATTTTCTGTTTTAATGGGTATTTACTCTCCAGCTTAAACGGAGTACAGAAAACTCTTAGTGAATGGGTTTTTAAACAATAAGATTTTCCAAATATATGAACCAATTGAAAAACGTAGATATTTATGACAACTGAAAGCCTTTATTTTGTAGAGTCTCACTCCTAACAACACATGGAAAATGTTCAGTCAATATAATTGAAAGGTAATATTATTTGAAATGTAGAAAATTAAAATTTAAGAACATTTATATGATTTCCTTTAACAGTGCAATTATGTGCCCTTTTTTGTATTTTAGATAATCAATGCATTTCTTGGAAATTTATGTCTGTCAAGAGTCAATTTATGTAAAGTACCATCCAATGTTTTTAGATACACCAATTAAAAAACACATTTGTGTAAATATATGTTCAATTAACTCTTTCATTAGTTTCCTTATTGTGTTTCAATTTCAGCGACCGTGTCTTCAGCTATATTTCTGGGTTACTATCGATCGTCAACTTTTCGGGTATCTTCATGGTTATAATATTTTAAATTTCTAACTGTCATGTTCTATGCAGCCTGTAAAAAAATTATCCAATTTGTAGTAGAGTGCCAAAACACATATTTTCTCAATTTCATAATTATAAAACAATTAACACAATAGGCAACAATCTATATTTTGTTACCCATCAATCTACGGGTTTAATGTTCTGAAAGGAAACTATTGCATTGTCATTTTCAGCATTCTCAAGTTAACCTTTCAATAGTTTTTCTTAAAGACAAAGATGTTATCAAAACAATTTGGAATCCAGGCAATAAATTGCCAAATCTTTGGGGCATTACGGTCTCTGAACCCACTACTCACCTGCTAACCCAGGTCCTATTCACATTTGTAATTGGGCGGAGACTTATCTCCTGGATTGCTAGAGCTATACCAGACAGGACCATTGGCCCACTAGCTACCCTTCGACAGAAGTGGGAAGTAGATATAGGACGTCCCCTAACCTACAAGGAATGGAGCAGAGTGCTCATATACCTGTGTAAGGTTTCACACAATGCGCAATTCCAATACATACAGCACAATATATACACAGAGTCTATTTAACACCGGGCAGACCTCACAAAATCTACCCCACAGTGGTGTATGACTGCCCTTGATGCCATACCCCCCAAGCAGACATCCTCCATATATTTTGGGATTGCCTGATCACACACACCTTTTGGGATGAGGTCTGTATGACTCTCACACAGACCACAATTAGCCAAGACCTAAACCACGTTGACAGCGGCATACCAGGCCTTCATAATCGCCGGAGAGCGGGGGGAGCAGTTAATTGTTTTATTGATTTTGCCTTATTACATGCGTGGCGCACAATCACATGGAAAGCTACATCACTGCTAGGGCTTTCACAGTGGCAAAACACTGTGGTCCACTGGGCTTTGTTG
This sequence comes from Calotriton arnoldi, assembly GCA_963921515.1. Taxonomy (NCBI): domain Eukaryota; kingdom Metazoa; phylum Chordata; class Amphibia; order Caudata; family Salamandridae; genus Calotriton; species Calotriton arnoldi. The sequence continues at coordinate 50,829 of CAWUFW010010811.1, read as the reverse complement.
GAATGCACGTCATTGCACTGGGAGAAAATATGGGGCTTACGAAAGCAATGCATAACAACTGCCTAGGACAACCTACTGCCCACATTCCAAAGGAAACAAATAATGGTACCAGACCGCCGTAGTCTGGCACATTGGCAACATTGCACTACCCCCACACACTCTCCAAATAACAAGGCACATTACATATGCCAGGTCCCCACATGCCTATACAAAGGTTGGGGGACAATGTCCCATGTCCCTGTGCACCACCCGCGGACAATACCATATCACACTTGCACAAGACCAGACTCACAGGTATTTTCCTTTTGTTCTCTTTTTTTGTATTTTGTTCTTGTTGTTTGCTACAGGTAACCATGCCAACTGCTGGTTGTACACCTACATGTATCGATGAAAGCAAAATATTAACCTGTACTACTGTTTTGTCTCAAGAAACCAGAAAACTCAAAAAGGTGGTTTAAAAAAAAATGAAGCTCACGAGGTTCGTCTAGGTGTGAATAGAACTTTCAAGAATCTAAAACAATATTATTAGTAACTAGTTATGGATGCTCTATTAGAGAAGTGGATTGCTGATGTAGAGAATGTTTAGTATCAAATAACCATTGTAAGGTGTGTGAAACACCACTTCATCCAGTACCATTCCCAGGAGAATGGCAGAAGGTTACTCAGGAATTAGCTGGTTCTTATGCCTGTGGATATGATTGTCTTGGTAGATAACTATTCTAAATAGATTTACTTTGATTTTGTGAGTGCTGCTGACACAACTGGTGTAATTGGATTATTGTCTAACATTTTTGCTACTGAAGGTTCTCCAAAAGCATTGGTTACTGACAACGGTGCACATTTTACTTCGTCTCATATGAAGGTTTTCATTAGTGAGTTTTTTATTACGCATTTGTAAGTTGAACTTTAATCACCTTCATCAAATGGTTTAGTGGAAAGGGCAAATAGATTTCTTAAAGAAGGAGTGAAGACAGCTATTGCTGCAGGAGTTTCGGCTGAAGAGTTTTTGAAACTGAAATTTTGGTTGTATCTAACAATACATCATAGTACAACACTTGTGTAACCGTTTAAACTTTTAAAGAAAAGGGAGCCAAGGACAATATTATGTCCAGACAGAAAGTGGGACAGTGTAAGCCATGTAGCAGTAGTGGTGTAGAAGAAGTATGTAGCAAAGTAATACAGACAAAAGCAAATTGTAAATCATACTTTGATTAAAAAAATTCACACCAAAGGGATTGATCTGAAGGTTGGTGATTGACTCAACCAAAGTAAAAAAAGACAAATCTAATTCACTAGTCATGTGAAAGTCGAAAGAGTGTCTAAGGGTGCTGTTGGGAAAGGGCTGGGTGAGTAAAAGTAGCGTAGTAAAAGTTACTCAGAAGCATGCCAAAATAATTCAAAAGTCAAAAATGTGTCAGATCACGATAATTTCATATAGTTGGTTGATAATGATGTTGTTGATGGTGCAAGTACAGAAAGCAAAAAGTGACAAAGTCCAATTTCAATTTGTTTTTTCAAAAAAGTAACAAAGTTCCATTCTGAGTTGGCAATTGGAAAAAAATAAACTTTTTTCATCCAAAAAGTGACAAAGTCCATTTTCAATATTATTGTTCAAAAACGTGTCAAAGTTCCATTCTGACATTAGACTTTCCACATTTTTATCAAAAAATCATTCAGAGATGTTACATAGAAAAAATTTCTGATGGAGTAAAAAAAAGTGTAGTAAAAGTTATTCAGGAACATACCAAAATAATGAAAAATTTAAAATAATTTCACATGGTTGGTTGATGACAATGTTGTTGATAATGGTGTACGTACAGAAACCGTTGTAGTAGATCCTTTTGAACATATGGTATATACCAATTCTTCTTCTTTTGAGGCACTAAGTCAGATTCTTGTTCATCAAACAGTTCTGCTTCTCAATCGCTTACAAAGCTCACAGATGCGGAAGATTTGCAAGCTACTATGCTCATTGATCAGCAGCAATTTGCCTAAGCTGCTTGACAGCTTCCTTCAAGTTGCATTATTTCTGTACCACATAAATTTAAGACTTTTTATATGCTTTGAATTTTGTTTTGTTTGAAAAAGGGGAAGATGGTGAAGTTTGTAAAAGTGTAGTATTGGTGGTGTTTAGCAGACAGAAGTTGTGTAGCGTAGCTGTAGGTGACGCCAATGCGGTAGACATATGTTTCATTTGTACTTACTTTGTTCACATGTACTTTCCTTGTTTACCTATGTTTTGAAATCCATGTTCTGGAGCATGGAATCATCTTGCTTGAAGATCCAATCAACTGCACTGCTTGGGCAGTTGATTCTCGGCATCCGTGCTGGACGATCTTAGCTGGTCATGGCCTTCCATTATGAGCAATAAGCTTCATCTTGAATTCTACTTTGGCCTCAGGAAGTATTTTGCTACACTAGTCTGCACAAAGTATGATCATGCCCCAAGGCATGTTGCCCAACAACAGGTGCTATATGTCTCTCAGGAATCACTTGTACATCAGCTGTATATTGAAGACTGGCCAATATGTGGATGACGCAGGGCATAGATGCCCTACTATCACAAACTAATTTAGCAAGCATTTTCAACAATGGCCATCTTCCCACCCCGTTTTGCATTTTATACTATGGCTGACTGTAGCTATTGCAGTACCCTGCCACTAGGCAACATCCGGTGGGTATTGGCCACACAGTGGTCCTGCCACGCTGCTAGTCATGTCACTCAAAGTTTTCTACCCATCTCTTCCTGTGTCTTATGTCCGTGATACCCTACCAGTTTTCATTCTGAGCAGCTTGATGGGTTCATTAAAGTGCAGTGTGCCCGGTGCAGTGAATTTTAGTTGTAGAGTACAGGAAGGAATACAATATGTTCATCTCTTAAAGTTTCTTCTTAACCAATGTATATTTCCCTTTGGGTTCATGCAAGTTGTGGAGGCAGGTTTTGGTGCCTGATGGGACAAAAGATTCCACTACTTTATATTTCACAAATATATATATATTTGTGAAAGAAAGTGGATACATAACGAATAACTGTTTAATATGGTACATTATTGCTACTGAGGTGTTCTGATGACATCATAAACCACGAAGCTGTAGGCTGTGTGGTTTGTAAATGTCAACAGAACCCAAATCATGACAATATAGGACAATATTACACGTTACTCACTATGTCATTTTTATATTACATGTTTATTTTGGGGCAGTGAGCTTGAACAAGCTGTTTTCTGGCAAAATGCAGTTAAGAATGAGCATTGGTTGGATTTAGAATGTTAATTTTGTTTACCTTTCATGAATACATTTTTAATAAAACAATAGACAATGGTTGATGCCAGTGGATTTATGTGATTCAGTGGCTGCAGTGTTTACCATCTAATTATGTATTTACCGCATAATATGTCACATATGTGGTATGGTATGTAGATTTCACAAAAAAGTTGTTTCTAATTCAAATTGATGAAAATAATACTACCAGAGAATGTGCTGCATACTTTTCGTTTTTTTGCTGCATAATTTTGACAACCTTGCCCCTTCCAAGTGGCCAGACAATGGGTAGAGACTGTCATTATGCTGTATATTAATTGGTCTGGAAACACCGCCATGTATTGCTGTAGAGAGGAGCTATGTGAAGTAAGGGACACGCCTCCCGTCTCAGCAGCAATTGTGCATAAAAGTGAATGTTTGGACAGAGACCTGCATGATCCCAATCTTAGTATTCAAATTTGTAATGTGCCTGCATTATAGCCCCTGTACTTTAAAGTAGCAAGTGATGAAATGATAAAAAAAATGTGGCTTATTTAGAAAGAAATATCAGGGGAGAATGCTTTGGTTCTTGAGACTGGTACCTCCGCCTTGCGATGTTCTTCATCTAGAGTGTAGGTTGTTAGGAAATGACTACTTACACATTGAGAACGGTTACACCTTTCCAATCTTTATACCACAAGAATGGTATTGTTTGTGTGTGTATTACATTGAGAGTCACAAGGAAGGAGGACTCACAATTTCTGCATTGTGACTTGCAAAGTCAATTATGATTTAAAATACACATATGTGAATTGTGAATCAATGCTTTCCATGCCATCTTCACTACCTTTGCGAATGCAAAGTATCTTTATAAATAACATAGAAAGCCTCATTCTGAGTCCCAAGAAATATAGCAAATCAAGCACCAATGGTTGTTTCTGCCGGCTTTGGCATTCCATGTCCTGAGAAAATAGCATTTGAACCTGCAAGATTTCCTCCATGTGCTCTTTGTACAGAAAGTTCCCAAATTCATATTTTGCTGCTCAGGGTGAGGGGAAACATATGGTTTGAACTTGCAACAAAACCAAAATCTATGTTATCCCTCTGTCTGACCTGCAAAACACCTTATACAAAGTAAATTCACAAAGGGGAGAATTTTACAAGGTGTGGTATGGGTTTTTCTCCACAGTGACTTTACCTCTTAAGCTCTTAAGCAAACCCTGCTATGAATGTGGAAAATGTTATTCTACCAAATACCCTGATTTAGTGAGCTGCAATGGTGTTCATTTACTCGAGAAAAGGGCATAAATATACAGGACTATTCTAAAATCAAAGAGGATTTAACATTGTATGCAAATATGCCTCACTTCCAACGACTATCAAATCCAAGATGGCCGTCAGGTGAGGAGCTCCGGCTGGGAGCTCCCGGCCAGGGATTGCCGTTTCGGCCTAAATCCCCCTAATTCCCCGGAATTCTTCCCCACCTTGGACCCCTTTTTACTCACTTGGGTTCACCCGTGACTGCGTTTCCCCAATCTCCCGTTTCTGGATTCGGAACCGTATCTTGTGTTCTGACTGCGGACCTCGAGACGACATGGCAGATGCCCAGTGGAGCCGCTTGGTTCGGCTATAGAGGAGTCTGGCTCGGGTTTCTCCCGCGGCCGTCACCTACCCAGCCGGACATTGGGGCATGGCATTCCTCGTCCCTCCGCTGCTGTCTTCCTCCTTCTGCCTCTCTCGGAATGAATCACCGCGGATCGTTGATAACTGGACCAGCCTTGGCGCGGCTAAGGCATGATCGGAAACTCCGGATGGCGGCTGAGTGATCTGGGGCGAGATTTCACCCTTCCGGAACGTCCCCCTTGCCCTCCGGGTTGGGGAGTAGCTGTCCGCCCTGACGCTTGATCTCCTGCCACGATGGGGCTGTATCGGCGGTGAGTGCCACGGGGCTGCTGGTCCGGTGCACCCAAATTCTTGCCTGCAATCTTCCAATCAAGGGGAGGCTCGCTCTCCCGGTCCCCGCTGCTGCCTTGTTGCCTTCCCCCATCCTGGCCGTCTTCTTGGGTGTGCCTCGCCTCAGATCTGACATCTGGGACCCGTGAGTCCTCTCCAGTTATGGGGGTGCAGGGGTGATGAATTTACTCGGCGCTGCGGTGCAACGCTCCCAGGCTTTTCCGTACCTTTCTGTGCCTGGGAGGCGCGCCGCCCCGGACTTCGCTGCTGCCTCCCTTTTCTCCTAGACTGCTCCCTAACTCCCAGGCTGACTTCCCCGGATCTACACCTTGCGGATCGTCGACACCGATGCCCCCGTGGTCCAGAGCCTGTGCACGCATGCTACAGCCTTCCGCCCGCCTTTGGTTTTGTGGCTGCGTCCCCCCTCTGACTCTACTCAATGAATCCTGCTCTCTGGGTTTTTCTTTCAGGATTTTTGACTTTTGTGCATCCTGCCATTTTGGTGTTGGTCTCCGTCGATACCCATGACCCGGACCCGCCATCTTGTTTGACCTTTGTCCGTTCCCCCTTCCCTCTGGACTCCCCCTGACGACCCTCGAACGTTTTTCTCTTTCTTGCTGGACTGCCTTAACTCCATCCCCCCCTCAGGTTCCCTTCTCTCCTCTCACCTATTCTCAGTATCCTATTCTTGTCCCCCTTTGCCTTCCCTGCCCCTTATGATTTGCCACTTACTTTGTAATGACTGTGCAACAAATGTTTAAATTATTGTACCTTGTAACTCGCTATGTTGTTCCTTATGTAAAGCGCTCTGATACCTCCGGGTCTAGCCAGCGCTATATAAAACTCAAATAAATAAATTTAAAAAAAATAAAGACTATGATATTTTTAACATATTGATATTATTAATAATGGGTGAAATAGATAGTTTATACATTTGTGTTTTAAGAAACCTCTGCCTTAATTTCTCCCCTTTCACCTTCCCCTCTGTTTCAACCAGTGTCATTAGTTTCAAGTTTCAGAAAGCTCAGATTTTGCTGTGGGACAAGCATAAAGATCTGCATAATAAATAAAAATAGCTAGCAGTTGTTAGAAAACAATCTGTGCTGAGCTAACAGTTGGCTTTCCATGAAAGTATTTTAACAGAGATGTTGCTAAAGGAATACTACGCAGTCTATACTCCTCTCCTATGAAATGAAGGAGTGCTGTAGCACCACCGCACCTCTAGTTCCAGTGCCACTGCAGCAGCAGTCTGTCAGTTCATTCCCTAGCAATCAACAGCGTCACTAAAGAGTTTTAATGAACAAGTAGAGCATTAACATTTTGTGTCCAAGACAAAATGAGGCACTCTTGAACACCATTTTGTTGGAATAGGAGCTGTTCAATTTAAAGCCTTTCCTGAGGAGCAGGCTTATAAAATGAGCATTGTGATGTTAATACAGGCATGAAACCATTGGGTTTAACTTGTGAGGGGAAGTATGAATGTTTAGTAATTTGAGGCATAAAATATTTTTAAAACGGCGAAAAACAGTTAAAGAGAGAGATGTCTGCATAGGTACGGCGTCCCCTTTCCACAGCTGTTTACTCACACTACCCATCTTGTTAGTCACATTTTACAGCTCAATTATATAAACTATTCTTGAGTACATTGACACCTAAATGAATGGCTCAGTTCAATTATTGTGGGATATACAAGTCTCATAATGGGGGGAAGTGGTAATTTCAGACCTCCTCAAACTGGACAAAGATGCACGGAAATGTGCCTCTTACCGCCCCATTGTGCTTTTAACATTGACACAAAACTGTACACTAAGATTTTGCCCAGTGTTCTCAATGAGGTCCTTCCCTCTTTGATCCATCAGCACCAGAGCGGATTTGTACAGGGGCGACAGACTCATAATAATATGGGAGCTACCATCCACCTGGTTAAAAAGGCTTTACTTAAGAACCTGTAATTCTGTTGTCCTTAGATGCAGAAAAATCCTTTGACCGTCTGGATTGGTCCGTTTTGTTCTTTGTCCTCCAGCGTATGGGCGTCGGCCCCCCTTCTTAAATACGTTTTTTCCAACAGGGATTGCCTGCAATGGCCTGACGTCGCAGAGATTTAAGTTGTACAGGGGTACCAGGCAGGGGTGCCCTTTGTCTCAACTCCTATTTGCCTGTTTTATAGAAACTTTGGTGTGTCGTATCCGGCAGTTCAAGAAGGTGGTAGGCATTAAGGGGCTCATTATGATGGCGGAAGGACCGCCACCACCGGGCCGGTGGTGGCGGTTCTTCCGCCATCATACTGAAAATTCCCACCGCCAAATTAGGATGGCGGTGGGAATCATAATGGTTCCACGGCGGACGGAAAGACCGTCCGCCATGGTTCCGTAAGGCGGTCCTTTTCTGCCCGCCTTGCGGAACCCGGAACCAGGGCAACATTGTGGCGGTGCCGTGAAGGCACCGCCGTAGTGATTAGGATATGCCCTTCCGCCTGTCTTTTTTTGGCGGATATCCCGCTGCAAAAAGATAGGCAGAGACTGGCTTTGGGGGACCCTTGCGGGCCCCCTCTGTGTGTGGGGGGGTGCACTGGGGGGGTACCCATCGTACCCCCCTGCAGTTCCATGCACCAAGTGGCAGGCACCGCGTGGTGCCTGCCACGTGGTGCAGGGAAATGCTGTGCATGCTCTTTTGACATTGCGGACGGTGCTGCAGCCAGCAGCTAATTGCACTGGTGGGACCGCCGCACGTCTGGCGGGCGGTCCCCAAACCGTTATGATGGCGGGCGGACTGAGTTCGCTCGCCGTCATAATGAGCCCCTAAGTTTGGCACTCATGAGTATAAGCTTTTTCTTTATGCAGATGAGATGTTGATGACACTGCGGTTGACGCGATAATCCCTACCTGCAGAAATGGGCCTCCCTCCGAGCTTTCAAGTTAGTCTCTGGATACAAAATTAACTACGATAAATCTAAAGCCTTGAAATTAACCCTGTCGGCCAAAGAGGTAGTTTTTGTGGAAAGGGACTTGCCCTTAAGATGGGTCAAGAAATCTATTGGCTAGCTAGAAGTACGATCATCAAGGGTTAGTTCACTTTTACTACCCCTGGTTACAGTCCACAATTCGGCACGATTTAGACTCCTGGGGCAATTTAATTATGTCATGGATGGGTAGAGTTATCATTATTAAGAGGAACGTACTCCCACATTTACTACACATATTTCAGGCTCTTTCGATTTAGGTCGATAGGGGATACCTTAAGCAAATATGATATCTAACAAAATTTGTTTGAAGGGGGAAGTCAGACAGAGTCTCTCAGAAACTCCTAGAGCAGAGCAAAGTGGCGAGCTGTCCCTGTCTGATGTTTCCTTATACTGAGCAGCATTTCAGCAGTGGAGTGGTCAAATTGTATATAAGGCGTAATACTGTGCAAGTACCAAACAACGTACAAACTATTGGATATAAGTAAATCTCAGTACAACTCAACAAACTGGTGTCTCCTGTGATTTGAGCTACCATAAATGTATGTAGAATTTTAGTTTCAAATGAAATTAAGAATGAGATGATAAATATTAGGAGTGCCAGGGTACAATTATTATTTTAAATAAAAATTATTTTTACCTTTCTGAGAAAGATCGCCTACAGTATGCACAGCTTCGACAATGAGTTACTAACCCTGCAATCTGATTGGGCGCAAACAGAGATGAAAATGCATTAGAGCCCCTGTTCCCTAAGCTAGTGGGCTTTAGAGGCATTGTATCTAAGTTATACTGGGCTTTGCTTGCTCTTGAGAGCCCACAGACCTTGCCCCATATTATGGAGTTGGAGCGTGTTATGGATAAGCAGGTATTGCAGAAGCAGTGGGATTAGCTAAGTAGGGATTTACACTCATCCTCTAAGTCTGTAGAGGGCATACCATACAAAATATGTTATGACTGGCATTACACACCCCACCGCTTACCTTGAATGTTCCTGAACACAATTCCCAATTGTTGGAGGGGTTGCAGGACTAGAGGCAACAGAATGCATATTTGCTGGGACTCTACGCCCCTTTTGGGAGGGGGTGGTGGTGCTCTTGAAAGAGATCTTGGGATATCCAATACATTATGTTCCTGATTTCATGTTATTTGGCTTGAGACTTATTGAATCACAAATGTCTCAAAATGATTGACGCATGACGCTACAGTGCTTGGGGCGGCTGAACCAATGAAAGCCTTCCATTGGAAGAAGAAGGATACCTCCTACTCACCCAATGGCACCATAGGCTTTGGCCGATCTTAGCCATGGACCAATTGACTAATAATATGATTGATTACCCCACCTCGCAGCTAAATGGAAGCCGATGTACAAGGTTATGTGCAGGAGCCTCTAAAGCACACTGCTCCCTTCCAGATGGAAGGCTTTAGACCCCTTTGAGTGAGAGTCATGGGATGGACTCCTGGCCTGGGGGTACATGCACTCTAGCCTCTAGCTCTAGACACATGCTGGAGGATTGGATTTTCTGGTTAAGAAACCTTGTTTTCTCATAACTTGCATGATAGGTGGTGGAAAAGCACCTTTCCCTGAAGGGGGGAGGAAGGCATGGGGATATTAATTATACTTGTTGTTGGAATTGTTAGTACATTTGCTTTTTTTGTTTTACAGCTTGCGCCGCTTTTTCTGGTATCACTTATAAATCTCCCATTGTTGATAGCTTACTACGTTTTGCTCGTATTATTAAGGGGGCTTAATCACTGACAATGTACATTGGACAAGATGTCAAGTTGTATACATATATAGCACCCATTAAAAGAATATACAAAAAAGGTGCTCAGGTGAGCATGAAAGGGTGAACCACAAGAAAAAGTTAAAGATATCTGGCCATAGGAATCCAGGTATGCTGTGATTTACTAATTTAAAGGGAATGGGTTAATCCTGATTACCTGGCCACAACAAGAACAACATGTTGTGGGAGGCACTACAAGGCTTACAGACACAGTACCAGCGTACTGAAAATGAAAACAAAAATATATAAGGGGGCATGGTGAGTACACCCTGACCCAAAAGCTCATGTAGAGGGTGTGGGAGGAGAGCCTCCATATGGACCTCCTTTAGACTGGCTGGCCATAACAAGGACAACATGTTGTGGCAGCCATTGCAGGTCTCAGGGACATGGTCCCTACTTAAATGCATTGTAGTGAAAGCCTGTGTTTGAGGGTCACAAAAAAGAACACATATGCAGAGTGATCACAGATTTTAGTCACAATATAAATCATTTGTTGGTGATGCCATACTAATATTATTAATTGGTGTTTTCTAAGGTTATTTTATCTTGTGAAAAATGCTGACCCTCTGCAGGGATCTGATGAACCATGTTTGAGATAAAAATGGTTTTCCCTCAGGATTTTGTCATAGAGGTTATGGAAGGTGCTTCAGAAGCAAAAATGAGAGCACATTTTCTTGTTTTTAAGATTTCAAAATAATTTGTATTATGAACAAAAAATATTAAACAGTACATAGTCTAATGAAGAACTGCCTGGTTCAAGAAAATCATAGCTGAAAGGTACATTATATCTGAAAGTATACAGCATGTATTACATGTAGAATACAAGTAGGTCTTTAGCCGTCGCTCTGCTCATTTTCAAGCACACACTCGTGCTTGTGGCGGCATCCACCTTGCGGGAGCGAGCAGCGGCGCGCATGCTAATTGGCTGTTGCTCGCTCCCGCAAGGCGGATGGTGCCACAAGCACGAGTGTGCTTGAAAACAGCTGCATTAGTCATTCCCTCGTGCACGGCTCTCTCTCCTGAAACCAGCTGCTGTTACACTTTTAGCATTAGTCATTCCCTCGTGCACTCTCTCTCGCTTTCTCTATTTATTTTTTTTATTCCCCCACAGGACAAGGCAACATGGACATAATTTACTAACAATGCTTAAATGTACTTTTGCTACTTAGCATAAAATGCATGCGCATGCATTTTGTTAGTTTTAAGCGCTTTTGAAAAATTAATGGAACTTTGAAACAATGCCAAAGCTGTGGTTTAAATAAATCTTCAACTGCAAGACAGCAGTTAAACAACCCTTTAACAAAAAAGACCAATTTTTTAAGTTGGAGGCATTGCTTTGTGCTGTCGTGTTTGTAAAAGTCTCGGGGAATTATGTATACATTATGCTTTAAAGAAAATAAAACTGTGTTAAAATTCAACATGGAGGAACGGGGTATGTCTTTTTCTTTTAGAGTAATTTTATTATCTTATTCGTGGTTTTTGCTTTGGGACTTTATAATTTTGTCCCTCGCTTTCCTGTGAGAGCGTGCAGATTCGTGTATAAAACATTTGCCCATCTGAAGCGTTTAGACAATTTTAAATATTTTTAATATTACTGCAAAGTGTTTATGAGTTGGGGTAAAACGGGCACGCATTTCTATCTTAAGGTCTCTATCTTAGGCGAGACATAAAAAACACCAGTTTTAAGAATTCGGAAAGTATGTGGCTTAACTGTTTGAGCTGCCAACTTTGGAACTGGGCAACTTGGTTTGAGTTTGTGAGTAAGCGTAATATCCTGTGCTTGTTGGCAAATAAATTCCTTAGTCGCCCATGCCTACCCCAAAAAAATTCATCCTTGTGTTACGTAACTGGTACTTATGGAAGGACTCCAATACGTTTGTGTTAAGTTTGCACTATTTAAAACTTGATAAAAACAGAATACTGCATCAAGTGCAAACATGCAGATAGCGCCGCTTCCCCGCAGTTACATTAGAATGCTGAGGTTAGAAGTGTCAGCAGGAAACAGACCAGCGGCGCCAGTGTGGCACAAGCCAGACATAGCCCTCCTCCTTTATTCCTGTTTCCCCTCAGCGGAGACTTTTGTTTACGATCACTTGCTAACACTCCCATCCCCCCTAAGCCTGTCTTTTCTACTGCCAGACCTTTACCACACTGTTATAAAAGGGGCTTAATTTTAGCCAGAGTATGGCTAAACGCGCATAATAAAATCCTCTAAAAACATTACACATTACATAACACGTAATTGCTATGAAGGAAAAACAAATACTAAACATGTTAGGCTGTTAATTAAAACAAAATAACACATTTAAAGAAAAATACATATGTTCTGCTTCGCTCTACCTAGTAGTACTTATAAGGTCCCAAAAGCAAAACCTATTGCCATATACAATAGGACCTTATAAGTGTTTAGTTATCCAGCACAATATCCTTATTGCAACAACATCAACTGTTGCATAGCTAAACACTTATAAGGTCCCAAAGGCGAGACCTATTGGCTATGCCAATGCTTGTTCTATATCATTATGGGGAAAAGGAAGAAAGAAGATGAGGGAAGAGAGAGGAACGCAGAGAGGGGAAGAGACAAGAAGAGGTAACAGTGTAGGGTGTAAGGCAGAGATGCACTAGAAGAAGTAATGAATTGCCCTGAGGGTCAGTTATAGAAATGAAAATCCAGATCAAAATCAGTGTTTACGGAGGTTTCATCTTTTCTAGGTATAGGTCTAGTTTATTCCGCCAGGAGCCATTAAAAGTGTGTTTGAGAATATTATTGTCTGCACTTCTTATGTAACAGACCCAAGCCCACCTGTCACGATCATAGACACATTTACATCATTGCCCTGCTATACACTAGAAGAACCCAGAAAGAAGCCTTTTATAAAATATAGTGTCACAAGAAGAAATAGGCAAAACAGGCAAAATAACGTTAAGTAGGTTAAAAGAGGAGGCATTACAGCATTTAACACATAGACACACCAGCCTACAGGTTGTGGCACAGAGCAGGCTTCAAAATAATAATTTAAGTTACAAACCTTAACTTGCTCTTATTCAGTTAAATAAACAAAGGCAGAGTTTGAATCATCAGGTGTCTTCAGTACTCGGTGAAATCAAAACTGACGAGTCATCTTCCAAGGAGACTTAAAACGTAATTGGTCACTTCTGCCACTTTCGGATATTTAAGCAGCTCAGAGACAAACATTTCTTGCTTCCCAAACACTCACCAGTTACTGAAGCCAGCTGCCATGTTCCTGATGTATTTCTTTTCAAGAACATGAAACCTTTTCATTTTGTTTTTCTGATGGAAACTTTGTTTACACAGAGCTAAATTAGCTCTGAGGCAAGTTGCCCAATATTTCTTTTCTCATTTGGTTCCTTATTTTTTCAAAGATTAACTCTTTGTTACCATTGAAGGTTTGGTTTGTTTCTGCTGCCACTCCTGTGTGCTAGGTTAGTGTTTATTTTAACATGTTATAAATTCATTTCAAAAGTGAAAGTAATATGCATTTATACAAGCTTAACATTTGATATTATTTTTTTAGGAGCATTATTTAAAAGACATCAGATGCCAGAGAAACCCAGGCTGAGCTAGATAAAATATTCTGACAGGTATTCAAATAGGGCCCAATTATTCTAAGCTTTATTTGAATATTTAGCTATAAGACGTCCCTTCCTAAAAGCGAGACTCACTGCCATGTACTATTGTTTTGCGACCGCATTTGCAGCCGCAAAACACTCGCAGTTTACCACCTACTTCAAGTAGGTGGTAAACCACTCACAAACCGGAAGGGGTCCCCAGGGGACCCCTTCCCCTTTGTGAGTGTGTGAGAAAATATTTTTTAAGAGCAGGCAGTGGTCCTAGGGACCACTGCCTGCCCTAAAAAAATGAAACTGAAAACTTTAATTTTTCTTTTTTAAATGCATCCCGTTTTCCTTTAAGGAAAAAGCAGTCCCAGGCATGGTGGTCTGCTGATCCCAGCAGGCCACCATCCCTGGGAGTGCTAGCCATTCCCAATGGGGTCGCAAATTGAGCTTGCCCCATGAATATTAATGAGGCATGCAATTTGCGACCCCATTGGGAATCGCAAACAGTGTCTGAGACACTTTTGTACATTCACTTTTGCGAGTCGCAAATTGCGAGTCGCAATTCGACGCAATTTGCGACTTGCAAAAGTGAATGGTCGTACATCTGGCCCTTAGACAACTTTAATTCCAGACATCTGGTCCTTAGGCAACTGTCCACATGGCTTTTATTCTCAGTAGTAATGGACCCTAAAAACGTATATGACTCATTTGACTATAAAACCATTTCGTTTATCGACCTCTAATGCATGGAAAGAATGGACTAAAGTTGCAACCTTCCTCAGCATCTTGAATTTTAATAATAAAGGGATGTGGTCACTCATACACTTCACATGTACCAGAAAGTCAGATATTAATAGCTCACAATTTCTTGTCACCAATATAAAATCCACCGTACTAGCATGGCCATCTCCCATAAAGGTAGGAGGCATAAGGAGCGGGGGATTGTAAAGTTTGCCCACATGCCAGAAATTAAGTTTAATCATAAAGCTATTCAACCCATTACCATACGCATTATGTATAAAGTGAGACATGTCAGGCCCATCAACATCCACTAGCCCACAAACCTCTCTGGTAGGATACTTGCATCTGTGCACGTTGAAATCACCTAGCAATACTAGAAATACATTTCCTTCCACCATGGACAGAAATTCGTTCAAATCATTTCCTAGTTCGCTAATCATACTTACATTGGATTGAAAGAGGTTATAAAAATAATAAACACAATTACTTGCTTCCCTCTACAGTCAAGAAGTATGAATTGGTAAAACTGAGAGTCTAAATATACTTTCCTCACAATACCTGGTATAGTAGTTGACATCAATATCACTAAACTCTCCCCTCTTAAGCCTCCCTAACAGTATGAAGAAAACCCATCTATGTAAAATGGACCCACCACCCACTTTCCTTGTAAACACAGGATGGCATATTCACCAATCAACCTCATCCAATCTGGGTTATTCAGCTTCGATGAAATGCCAATGATATTTCAGTTTAAAATACCAACTTTGTGATTCTTCTCTCCTGTGCTGCAGGTGCTAGTTGTAACAACATTTGATTTGGCATGAGCCTTATTGTCCCCAACAGTACATGTTTTTGTGGGCTCTTTTCCTGGTCTCCCTTCTTTATCATTATTCACTCCTATGCAACTGCTACTGATTGTGCCGTCATTCAAATCTTGGTAGGCCCCTTTGTCCAAAAAAGAACATGTATTCGTGGGCCCAACTCTGAAAGTAAAGAGAGCTCACGTTATTGTGTTTTGGTCAGTCCTGGTTATCCATGGAACTAAATGGGGTAAATCTGTTTGCCGTGTGAATCGGGGGAGCTCAACTGAAGCATCTATAATGGCCACTATATTCGGTAAGAGTAGCTGGATCCTCAGCCCTCCCCGGGAATTTTCTAGAGCAAACCAGATGTCTATAAAGGTAACCAAGTGAGCCACAGAAATGTTATTGCCCATGAAGTAGCCTTTAGTCAATTTAGCTAAAATCACCTTCACTCAAAAATGGGGTCTAAAATTGACTACAACACAATCATCGGGCGAGATATTTGGGCTTGTGCCGATCCATGGCAAACACTGCACAATCTTAATGTGGTTTGGAAGGTCTGACTAATTGCCCAATATAACACCCAGCCAGTGTCTAATTTTATTCCATAATTCTCTTCAGCCCTTGACACAGCAGCTTTGTAATCGGAGGACATCCTTCAAGACTGAAACATAGGGTGTCATGGCTGGTGGAATTTGGAGAAAATTGAATTGTGTTGCACATTTATTGTCCAGAGGCGAAACCAATGGTGCTGATGATGAATCATTCACAGTATTGCTGGGTCCATTATCAATGACTTTTTGAGTTGGGTATGACCTCTACATAGACGTCTGAGAATTGAGAGCCCCAAATAGTTGGGGGTCAGTGGCTTCTACATACAGCGCAGAGGAATTGTGGTCATTTGTATCCTGCTGGCCAGCATTGAGTAAAGTCCCTCTGCTCCTACTACTCCTGTCAGGATATTTGCTCAACTCTCCTTGCATCTGTTTTAGCAGTACAGTGCAGGTGGCGACATCTTTCTCCAAAGAGTCCAGCCTGCAAAGGAAAGAAGACTGTTGGCCATGGTCTCATTGAGGAGCTTACTGAAATAATCCAGCACTAAAGCACTCAATTGTTTGGACGAAGAGTCTTTGATGCATGCCTTCTTGTTTGCTGGCTGCTCGCCTGCTGGCCTGTTTAGGTCTTGGTTAGACAGAGCACGCGCTGTCTCAAAGAGACGTGTAGTGTTTAATCTGTGTGCATCAGCCCACCCATAGGATTCCCATTTGCTCGCTTCATCATCTGTCTCATATTCTTTGTCACCAATTGTCCATGGCATGCATGGTCAGGCCTCTTCTTGTTTTTAGCCCTCCCTCCAGTGCATGGACCAAGTACTCATAAACATCCACTGCTCCCTTTTTAGGAGCATTTTAGATTCTACTTTTTTCTTTGCTTTTCAGCACTTTACACAATGTTTGGGTTGTACCAGCTCAGTCCCCTCCCACCCGCCCTCACCCCCCCAATTACCGTTCCAACTGTATGGCGTGCTTTACTGCTCCTTTTACTTGCTCCTTTTATTTACGATCGAGGATGCCACTGGAATGTTGGTTCTGTGATATCCGGTTGTTTACTTTACCGTTCCAACTGTACGGCGCGCTTTACTGCTCCCTTGACTTGCTCACCCTCCTTTTTTTTTTTTTTTTTTAAAAGATATATTTATTGGCATTTTTAACAGATCATTACAATGATTGCAAGAAGGATAAAGGGAAAACAAAACAAGATACATCGTCCATTACTGTCTACATTCGTGAGTGCATGCTCCACCGAGACATTTATAGCATGGTATTGATGTAGGAAGTCGTCCAACCTCAGCACCTCATATGTATGTACATTAGAAAATGTAATCATATCGTGCCATTAACAATGCTGAAACGCAGTAAATGAACAAAAGGGAAGAAAACGAGGGAAAAGAGGAAAAAAAAAGAAGGGAAGGAGAAACAAGTAACTCGTGCAGAGGAGTGGCTGATGAAGGCTGTTAGCCCGAATCCGGTCCCAGGATGCTTGTTTCCGGTCCAGGGAAGACATGGCTTGGCAATTCGGGCTGGACTGTTCCCAGGAGGCACAGGGTCAAGACTGATTTGCATATAGCTGTGTCTGAACTGGGGTGGCGAAGTGAGCTAAAGAATGATGATGGATTCAACCCAGATCTGTGACTGGGGGTGAGTGTCTGAAAAGTTTCAGCGCTCCGTCCATCATCTCCTTGTGTTTGCCACGTCAGAGCACAGACATCTGATGATAATGAAAGCATAAACAACCCACGAGCGGGTCCGGCGGGGGCCCCCCGACAATTGGTATCTCTCCCGTATCTGAATATACACCCCCAAGGGCTTCTCAGGGCCGTGCACCCCCTACTCATAAATCAAACCCCTAGTTTTCCAGGGGACCCTGGATGTGTGACCTATGCCACGGCATCTATTTGTGATTCACAGTCCGACTCTCCCCCCTCGCTGCCAGATCCCGCCGGTTTCTCCCATTCAGCCATCGCCTCTCTCCATTGCTCAGCAATTGGGCACTTCCTCACTCCCCTGGCCTCCTCCCATGTTAGCGCTCTACCTTCTGCCCCAGCCCATGCAATAACATCTCTGTTCCAGGCTGCAACTTGTGGCCCCTTTAAGGACTTCCACTGCATCGCTATCCTGCGCTTAGTAAGGCCAAGCGCAAGGTCTATCAAACGGTTCCCAACTTTGCGCTAAGGCGGCCTGGGGAAGAGACCCAGCAGGCACGTTTGGATTGTTAAGGCCAACTCCCTCCCAAGCACGTCTTAGATCTTGACCAACACCGCCTCCCAATAAATACGCACCCATTGACAATCCCAAGTCATATGGCTAAAATCAGCATCTGGGACACTGTCGCACCTCCCCTCCATATGTCACATTAAGCCGGTGTGGCGTCATATAGGTCATATGTGTGTAATTGAATTGGATATATTTCAATCGGGTGTTCCGGGAGACCTTCCCCGAATAGCGCAAAACCTTTCGCTACTCAGAGTCGGTAAGGACTCTGCCCCCGATTCTGTCCCAATGCGCCCGCAATCCATCCAGGGGGCCAGTGGAAGCCTCCACTAACGCGGCATAAAGCCATTTCACCAGGTGTCCCGCAGTGCCAAGGGTGAATAAAGCATTGAGTACAGGGTGCGTATCGGGTTCCTCTCTCCCAGAGCCCCACAAGTGCGCAAACGTACGCATCAATGCTTCGTAGTGAAGGAACTGACCCGGGGGGAGCCCACTATCATCCACCAGGTCTGTGAAAGGAATCAGTGCCTTGTCTAAGTAGCAGTCCCCAACATTATCCAGTCCGGCCTCCGACCATTTGGCCAGCTGAGTGCTTGTGAATGTAGACTGGGGGTCTCCATGTGGCAGCCCCACCAGGGGTAACATTGGAGAATACTTCGCAGCTTGCTGCCTTCCACTGCAACATCGTCTCCACGTCTGAAAGGCCGTGCGCTGCAGTGAGGAGCAGTGAGGGGTAGATGTGGCCGATAATAGGAGCTTTGCCGTTACCAGCCCACGACTCGATACCGGGTCCGCCAAGCACGTTCCCTCCTCATTCACCCCCACCACCCACTGTGCCAACCACTGTAACTGGGCGGCCAACATATAAAATTCAAATTTTGGCACCCCAAGTCCTCCCTCCAACATAGGGCGCTGCAGAGTTTGCAAGGACACCCTCGGGCGACCGTCACCCCAAACCAGGTGCCGCAGGAGTGCATGTAGCGGTCGAAACCAGCTTCTTGGCATCAAAACCGGGAGATTCACGAAAAAGTATAACAACCGCGATAGCATAACCATTTTGAATAGCGTGATCCGGGCCATGATAGGCAGATGTAGTGTGCTCCAGAAATGAACGCAAGTGCGAAGGGAGCGCAGCGCCCTTCCCAAATTCCCATCTCTCAAATCATCTAGGTCATGGAAAATATGTATGCCCAAGTATTTAAAGGTGCGCTGTGCCCAGAGAGTGTCATTCGCCAACGTCTCCGGTCAGGGCATAGGTCCAGCTATGGGAAACAGGTAGGTCTTGGCTTTATTGACCTTAAGGCCCGAGAGGAGAGCAAAGTCGCCCAGAATTTGCAGAGCCTCAGCGGCCCCTTCGACTGCCTCCGTAAGATACAGCATCAAGTCGTCTGCGTATAAGGAAACATGGTGTCGTCGCCTGCCCAAGGTCAGTCCTAGTCCTCTCCCACCCAGAAGGAACCGCTCCGCCAACGGTTCCACAGCCAGGGCAAACAGTAGTGGTGAAAGGGGGCACCCCTTCCGGGACCCCCGGGAAATCTTATACAATCTGGATACGGTTCGGCCCGTCTTAACTCTCTCAGTGGGCAAGGCATAGAGAAGTCACACCCACCACACCCAATCGTCCCCCAGTCCCATTCGG
The DNA here is from genome assembly GCA_963921515.1 of Calotriton arnoldi. Classification (NCBI taxonomy): domain Eukaryota; kingdom Metazoa; phylum Chordata; class Amphibia; order Caudata; family Salamandridae; genus Calotriton; species Calotriton arnoldi. Next base: position 31,360 of record CAWUFW010010811.1, on the reverse strand, counting down.
CGCATCACCTCGAACAGGTACTCCCAGCTCACCGTGTTGAACGCCTTCTCCAGGGCAACAGATAAAACCGTTGCCTGTTGGAGCGCCGGCGCATCTGCATGGTAGAGTACAGAGTAGAGCCTACGGAGATTGTAAGAGGTATTACGAGAGGGGATAAACCCGTTTTGGTCCGGGTGGATCAGGAACTTCATGTGCGGGAGCAGCCTGCCCGCCAACACCTTGCTCAGGATCTTAAAGTCTAGATTGAGCATGGAGAGAAGTCGGTAATCTCTCACTCCCGCATCAAGTTGCTTGTACTTAAGGAGCGGAATCACAAGTGCCGACTGGGTGGAATCGAGCAAACCCCCCCATCCCTCATATGCCGCTGCATACAGCGCCACTAGGTGCGGAGCCAGTATATCAATAAACCGTTGATAAAATTCGGCCGGGAGGCCATCAGGCCCGGGCATCTTACCGTGTGCCAACACCGCTATGGCAGCCCTAACTTCCTGCACAGTGATCGGGCCCCCCAAGTCGTCCTGTGCATCTGCCTCCAACATACAGAGCTGTAGAGGGGCAAGGAAGTGTTGTATATCTGGCAAGGGGGTCGCAGTTGGGGCCTCGTACAGCCACTCATAGTACATTAGAAAAGAGACATTAATGGCATCAGGGTCATGCACCACATCCCCCATGTCTAAACCTAGCCGCGTGGCAGGCGCCCCCCAACTCAGGTTTGATTAATTGCGCAAACAGTCAACCGGCCCTCCCCTCCTCTCTTTGTACTTTATCTAGGTAGTCCTTATAGTTGTAACACCTCAACCTGCCCAATGCATCATTGTATCGTGCCCGCGTGTTTAGCAGGGACACTTGGGCCGCCTCGTCCATGCCCTGCAAGTTATCTAGTCTATGGATAGTCTCCTCCAAGTCTAGAAGTTCTCAGTTAATCCCCCTGTGTACCCCACACACATGCAATGGCCCCTTACAACCACCTTAAACGCCTCCCACTCCACCTGGGGAGAGGTAGCAGTGTTGGCATTAAGAGGAAAGTATGCCTCGACCAGTGCTAGCAGTGAGGCCCGGAAGGGGGCATCTTCAAGCAATAACGGTTCAATTTCCATGCAGGGATCGGAGGGCGCCGCCCCAATGGTTGGTATAATATGAGTAGTGGGCTGTGGTCTGACAAAGTGCGCCCTAAGTATTCAGAGTGGAAAACAGAACTATTGAAGGCTGGGGAACAGAGGAACATGTCGAGTCTGGTGTGAACTTGGTGGACTGGCGAGAAGAAGGAGTACTCCCTATCACCAGTGTGCTGCAGCCTCCAGGTGTCCTCTAAGCCCCAGTGGGACATCCAGGTCCGGAAACCCAACGCTGTACGATGTGGCTGCGTCCCCGGTAGAGGAGGGTGCGAACGGTCAATGCCAACGTCCGCCATGCAATTAAAGTCGCCCCCCAATATGAGAGAGCCAGTTAAGCAATGAGCTAAGGAGGCAGAGAAAGACTCTAGGAAGCCGACCTGGTCCTGGTTGGGTGCATAAATGTTGCCTAGTGTCACCTCCCATCCCGCCAGTTGTCCTGTAAGCAGGGCAAACCGCCCCTCCGTATCAAGCCATGAGCGGTCAAGGGCGAACGGGACCCCAGGTTTCAGCCAAATCAGGACCCCCCTGGTGAAAGCTGAGAAGATGGTCACTAAAATCTGATCCTCTTCTGCAACCTCCCGGCCTCTTCCTTGTTAAGATGTGTCTCTTGGAGGAATGCAATGTGCACATCCCTGCGCCGCAAGTAGTAGGAGTATACGTTGTGACGTTTGGCCATTGTTCCCATGCCACGACTGTTCCACGTGAGTAACCTCACAGTGTTAGGTGTACTTGCCATTTCTACAGGAACCCACCCTCCAGTGGTATGGAGGGACCCCCCCCGCCTGCCTCCTCGTGTGTGCACAACCGCCCTTCTCTGCAAACAACTAAACAAAAAATATCAACAAACAAACCCCCATGCTGAACAACTCCCCGACCCCAGGACAGCCTGACAACCGTCAGTCGTCCAAACAGCGTGTGGAACCCTTGGTGAGACCCTACCCCAGTAAGGTACTCAAAGGGTGATGGACAGGAAGAGCAAATGGTGCTGACGCACAAACCTTCTGGAGCCCGCCTGTCCCACAAGAACAGGTCAGCTCAAGACCAGAGTCCGCCGCCAACAGTTCAGCAGCGCTCAAGGGCGAGACCGGCCCAAAGCCCAGGCAGCCTCAGATGACTTTATCGGCCGTGTTCGGGGTCACCACCGGCATCTTCACACTGTCTCTGCGGGATGTAATGGAATCCATGTCCCCAGTGTCTCTTGACGACCGGGCCTCTGCCTCAGGAGTGGGGCTCCCACCACGCATAAGCGCCACCACTGCCTGAAAGGCTTCCGCCCTCTCCTTCTCAGTTTGCGACAGTGTCGGTTTCTTGGGGGCTCCCCTACGGGAGCGTCGTCTGGAGCGCTTCCCAAATTCAGCCTTGCTCCTCAACTCAGCTTTAGGGCCTGCAGGCTGGGAGGCCCCAGCCTTGTAGGCCTCAATCCAGTCCCAGGCCTTACCCGGGCTGCCACAGAAGTGGGTGCTACGATCCAACACAATCCGCAGCCGGGCCGGGAACATCAAAGAGTACTGGAGGCCCTCCTCCCTCAACGCCTTCTTGACCTCCAGAAACGAGGCCCGCTTACGCGGCACTTCCAGGGTATAATCCGGGAAGAGGGAAACTTTACTATTGTTAACTGTGTAGGGGCCCTCCGCACTTGCCCTCCGCAGGAGTAGGTCTCTGAAATGAAGCAATCGGGCCAGCACCGGTCGGGGAGGACGTCCCGGTGCCAGGGGCCGGGCTGGGACCCTGTGGGCCCTTTCGAGGGTATAGAAAGTCGACAGAACCTCAGGTGCCACCACGTCCCTTAGCCACTGTTCCAGGTAGGACACCATGTCGTTGCCCTCGACTCCCTACGGCAGGCCCAAAATCCGAATGTTGTTCCGCCTATTGCGTCCCTCTGCGTCCTCTGCTCTCAGTTTCAGGACACCCACCCTATCTGTGAGGGCTTCCTTCTGCTGCTCCAGGGCCTTATGGGCGGGGGCCATTATGGAAATGCTGGACTCAGTTTCCTTCACTCTCTCAGAGAGCTTCTTGTGTTCTTCTCGCAGTAGGCCCAGCCCTACCGCCACCGTGCTGATGTCTTGATGGAGGGTAGCCTTTGTGTCCACAATGGCTTCCAATATCTTGCCCAGCTGCTGCTGTATCGGGGCCTCCGGAGTGGTCTGCGAGTGCTCCTGGGCACTGTCCTCTGGGTCGTGTGTGGCTCCGGCCTCGAGGCTTGCCTATGGCGTCAAACAGCTCCCCGGCCGCTAGACCGTCCCTGGGATAGGGGTCAGTCCAACAACCAGCGTCGTGGTTCTGTCACTCGCAGCAGGGCTCAGGTCCGCTGCACTCGGGAGGGCCTCCACACACCAACCGCTGAGACAGTCATTCCCTCGTTTGGCCCACTAGATTACGTACGTCTGTGCCCACTTGTCGGCTGAATCTCCACCCAGGCCAACTCCCGCACCGACGATCAGGGCCGACCCCACATGGCCCCAGGTGGCGATGTGCCCACCTCCGCTAACGTCACAGTCCGGGGCGCCTCAGCTCACATCAAGGAGGCCCATCACTTTGCAGGGCAATGTCTGCCACGCCGCACAGGCAGGAGGTCCACTGGGGCCAGGCCCCCCTGTTCTCCAGGGCGTGTGCAGCTGGTCTGGGCGGCCTCGGGCGGTCCTCGGCAGGCCGCGCTCCAAGCCAGCAAGGATGACAAGAGCTCCAGTTCCAGGAAGGGGCCGTTGGCAAGGCCCACACACAAATCCCCAAGCCCCGATGCGGGCCCCAAACGTTCGCCAGTTCTTGCGCCGCTCCTCCAGGGGCCACGGCCCTCAGTGTTCGCCTCAATCTCGCCGGGCGCCGCCGGGCCCATGTCTGCAGGGGCACAGGGCACCGCAGCTCGGCTCTGCCAGGAGGCAAGCGGTCTAAAGAAAGGGTGGGGGGCAAGCCCCAGCAGCCCACACGTTCCGCTGCAGCAGAAAACCTCCCGGCCGCTCTTAAGTCAATGGGGGCCACAGCCCTCACAGCAGGCCACTCGATACTGTTTGCTGGCCTCGACACCGGGCACCGCCTCCACTCGAGAGCCCGTGGTGTCGCCCACATCTTGGTCTCCGAGCCCCGACTGGGCTCCGATGCCTCGTCTCGCCCCCGCACCCAGCGCAGCAGGCGTGGCTCTGTACCTCTGCGCTATTACTGCCTTCATCTTCTGGCTCCCCCCCACAGCGCCCCGTCGATCACTGCAGACCGCCGTCTAGAGGCCCCCGACCGCAGCCCGACCTACGGGGGAGCTCAGTCTCCACTACGCTTGGCTGCGGGGGTCAACTCTGGGCCGCCATCTTGGGCCGCAACAGGCGCCGATAACCGCCGAAGATCTGAACTTCTCACCGCCGCCTAAAGGACGGCACGATCACTGGGTCCAGCCACCAGGTGCCCCAGCACAGTCCGGGCAACTTTGGCGACGGCCCCCGGCCCCCAGCTTCGCAATATTATGCTAATAAATGCCGGGCCGGCGCGGAGCTCCGAGCTCACGCGTCCGCCATTCTCTGCTCCTTGGCCACGCCCCCATCGACTTGCTCACCCTCCTTCATAACAGCTGCACATGTTAAGGGACCATGACGGCGCTGCCCCTCTGTAACATGAGTCATATTTCAATGCACGCTCTTTAAGTCTGATTTATGACCAAGGTACAATTGCATCAACAATTTTAACTTCCACCAAGGATTACAAAACTACACGTTTTGTTGATGTGATTTTTTTATACGTGTGTGCAGTGGAAAATCTTGCCTTCTAGTTTGCTAAAAGCTTTCCTCTTTACTGTTCCCCTATGCTTCCTTTTATAAGCACTGGGGGGAGGATGTCGCGTAACTGCTTGATTAGCTGACTATGAAGCTAAGGAACCGGGTTCGAGTCTCGGCGGCAGGCTCAACATCTTGTGATTCTGGGCTAATCCTGACTTGTTTTATACTTGCAATGTTTGCTGCTTGCCACCGCCCATATTTATTTTCACCCAACGTGTGCAGTGGAAAAGCTTGCTTCCTGCTTTGTTAAAAGCTTTCCTCTTTACTGTTCCCCTATGTAATGCTTCCTTTTATAAACGCCGGGAGAGGATGTGGTGTAACTACTTGAGTGGGCGATTTTGAAGCTTTTACTTTGTTTAATATCTATATGGCTCCATTAGCCCAAATCGTTAGAGCCTGCGGTGTGGAGATCGTGTCATATGCAGATGACACGAGACTACTGTTCTCCTTTGGTGCTGATCCTGACAAGGTGAAGAGTTAATTCATAAACTGCATGATGAAAGTCGCTATCTGGATGAGTAACAACTGTCTCCAATTAAACAGCGACAAGACAGAGATCATGCTTTTTGGTAAATCCTCCAAGATATGGTCAGCCGATTGGTGGCCAGCACAACTTGGTTCGGCTCCTACACCTAAGATAATAAAAAAACCTTGGCATGAGGCTGGATCAATCGCTTTCCATGAAAGATCAAATCAGCGCCACCTGCGGCAAATGTTTTGCTACCTTGGGGCTTTTAAAAAAGGCCCTGCCTTGGCTTCCAGATACCGCTAGGAAGACTATTGTCCAGGCCTTTTGTCCAGGCTCTTATCACTAGTCGCCTGGACTATGGGAACGACCTGCTGGTCTCAGTAAATGATACCTTATTGTCGAAACTGAAGGTGGTCCAGAATACTGCTGCGTACCTAATCTGTAACCTTCATTCGCGCTCGCCTTCTTCTCCGATCCTCAGAAAGCTTTATTGGTTGCCTATTAGGAAGCGTGTCATCTTTAAACTCTGTTGTTTGACACACAAAGCTCTTTTTAAGTCACGGCCAGTTTATCTGTCGTCCCGGCTAAATCCTTACCTTCCTTCTAAATGTCTGAGATCGTCAGACAAGGCGCTTTTGGTGATTCCTCGCATCAGCACTTTGAGATACGGGGCGGATCTTTCTTCTACACTGCCCCCTGTCACTGGAACAAACTTCCTTTTGGCCTTCACTCTTGCGCAGACTTCCCTTCTTGTAAGAAGGGGCTGAAGACTTGGCTGTTTTAGACTTTCTTTTTCTCGTCTCGTGCAGTGCAGCACCGAGATGCTCTTTCGGGAGTGAGCTGCGCGCAATATCAAATGATTAAATGAAATGAAGCTGGGGAACCAGGTTTGAGCTTCAGCATCAGCTCAACATCCTGTGATTCTGGGCTAATCACTTTCTCTATTCCAATAAATGAATTAATGATCTGGTTCTCATGTACAGTGCTCAGATACCTTCGGATCGAGTTTGTGCTATATAAAACTGCAAAAAACAAAAAAGATGGGTTCTTGATGAATACTCTGGAATACATTTTAAAATAGGCATGATCTTTTTATTTTTATTTGTTGTAACGATTTTGCAAATAAAACATTTTACGCGCCAAGTTAATTCCCACGCTCACACAGACAGCCATTCTGCAGTCTCAGGCTTCATGCTATTTTACTTCACTTTCAACCATGCTAAACAGCCAACGTGCTGCTATTCAACATGGCTAAAAGATATTAACATTGACCATGCCAATAGCTCTCGGATTGCTGAGCTTCATTGGTTTTGCCAATGCTTGTTTGTTTAGGAGCACCTATTGCTGGTTTGCTTTTTTAGCTGGCAGATGTTACCCATTACTGGTGATCCCACTAACTCAATCTCTGAAGAGTCATAGCCTATACATGAATTTGAAGTGTGTACAGGTAAACATTTTGAAGGCCCTGAAACAGAATTAACACCACAAGCTGAGTCTACATTTCCACTATCCATAACCACAACATCAGTAGAATTGTTAAGGGGAACCAAGCCAGAACAGTCTCTTGTCTAGAATTAAGACTCTTCTCCACTATGCATATTTCCTTATTAATAGCTCCCAGCTCCCAGGGCATTAGTAGGATAAGTCACAATACTGGAGTGATTGTCCTTTCCTATGGGTACGACTGCTATTTTCTGTTTTCCCATCCTGACTCGTACCAATGAAAACCAAATCAAGGTGGGTGGCCCGGCCCAGATTCTTTCAGGCTGAGATGGGCCTGTTGGTGTTTTAGGGCACCTTAAGTAGCGTGTTGTGGTCGGGCTCCTCCTCCTCCAGGTGGGAGAAACAATGGTGCAGTCTGGGACTATAAGTCCTGTTCACACAGAACTTATCAGAACGTCCCCTTCTTGTACTCACCATCAGGCACTGCGGCCCAATGATGATTTGGAAACTCTTCACTGCAAACAAGCTTAATATTCTGCTCTGGGACTGTTACAGCTAAAAACCATTATAATTCTATTAGGATTGCTCACTCTGCCCAGTCTCAGGGCTGCATTCTCACAGCCCCAATTCCTCTAAACAGGCTTTTCTCCTCAGGTACATCATGTTCTTTGGTTGATCCTTGCAGTGCTAAAATTCTTAAACTAGCCATCAATTCTTACAGAGATCCATAATCAATCTCTTACTATGGCCTTTATTGTGGCATTCTGCAACCAAACTCTTGTATCACTACTTTTAAAGAAACTGGATGCTAGCCCCTGACCTTGACTGGTAGGTCGCTCCCCCACCACACAGCTCCGTCTGTGTGCCCTGCTGCTGCCCCTGATTGTGCTCGTTTTTCCTTTCTGTGCCCCCTTGCTGCCCCTGATTGTGCTCGTTTTTTCCTTTCTGTGCCCCCCTTGCTGCCCCTGATTGTGCTCGTTTTTTTCCTTTCTGTGCCCCCCTTGCTGCCCCTGATTGTGCTCGTTTTTCCTTTCTGTGCCCCCTTGCTGCCCCTGATTGTGCTCGTTTTTTTCCTTTCTGTGCCCCCCTTGCTGCCCCTGATTGTGCTCGTTTTTTCCTTCTGTGCCCCCCTTGCTGCCCCTGATTGTGCTCGTTTTTCCTTTCTGTGCCCCCTTGCTGCCCCTGATTGTGCTCGTTTCCTGCCCCTGATTGTGCTCGTTTTTCCTTTCTGTGCCCCCTTGCTGCCCCTGATTGTGCTCGTTTTTTCCTTTCTGTGCCCCCCTTGCTGCCCCTGATTGTGCTCGTTTTTCCTTTCTGTGCCCCCTTGCTGCCCCTGATTGTGCTCGTTTTTTCCTTTCTGTGCCCCCCTTGCTGCCCCTGATTGTGCTCGTTTTTCCTTTCTGTGCCCCCTTGCTGCCCCTGATTGTGCTTGTTTTTTCCTTTCTGTGCCCCCCTTGCTGCCCCTGATTGTGCTCGTTTTTCCTTTCTGTGCCCCCTTGCTGCCCCTCATTGTGCTAGTTTTTTCCTTTCTGTGCCCCCTTGCTGCCCCTCATTGTGCTCGTTTTTTTTCCCTTTCTGTGCCCCCTTGATGCCCTGATTGTGCTCGTTTTCCCTTCTGTGCCTGTTTCCCGCCGCTGCGCCCTGCGGCCCCGCCCCCTCACTGCCCATTCGCTGCCCCATTCCCTGCTCCTCCCTCCCACCTCCCCATTTATGGCGGCCGCGCGCAGCGGGCGCGCCTAAGGCAAGCTTGTCTGCGCCCGTCCGCGCCGTGACCGCGCCCAGCGCCAGACCCCCTGGTCCGGGCATCCCCCGCGCCCGCCACATCAACAGACGCCGATACGACGCCAGCACCCTCCACGCACTCAACCCCGGAAAAGATCACGCCTGCTACCAGGCCACCCCGAAGCGCACCCAAGGGCCCTTCACCTGCCGGAACTGCAGCTTCGCCAGCACCCGCCCCGCCAAACCACCGCCCAGGAAAGAACCCAACTACCTCAGATGCATCCTCCTCAACACCCGCTCCGCCCGCAAACACGCCATCGAACTCTGGGACCTTCTCGACTCAACCTCCCCAGACGTCGCATTCCTGACGGAGACCTGGCTGAATCCCGCTTCAGCCCCCGACATCGCCATTGCTATCCCGGACGGATACAAGATCACCCGCAGGGACCGCACCAACGGAGTCGGAGGAGGCATCGCCATCGTCCACAGGAACACCCTCAGAGTCTCAACCAACACCGACGACACCCTCAGCACCGCCGAACACATGCACTTCCAGATCCACACCGATCCCAACACCACCCTCAGAGGAACCCTCATCTACAGACCCCGACCACAGTTCAGCGATTCCATCGCTGACTTCGTCAGCACACACGCCAACGCCTCCACGGACTACATCCTCCTCGGGGACCTGAACTTCCACCTCGAGAACAACAAGGACACCAACTCCACCACCCTGATCGACAACCTCGCCACCCTCGGACTCAGACAGCTCGTGACTACACCCACCCACGCCGCCGGCCACACGCTCGACTCCATCTTTTCCGCAAGCCCACACGTCTCCTTCAACCACACCTCCGAACCCCACTGGACTGACCACCACTGCATCCACTTCACCTACAGGAAGCCCACCACGCACCACCGCACCGAACAAATGCCTCGCCGCTGCTGGAGCAGAGTCACGGAAGACCAGCTAACCACAACCCTCGCCCTGAGCCCACCCGCCGAACCCTCCGACCCCGACACCGCCGCCCGCAACCTCAGACAGTGGATCGACGACTGCGCCAACACCCTCGCCCCGCTCAAGAATCCGCCCAACAGCCACACCAGCAAGAAAGCCACCTGGTTCACCGAAGACTTCCAGGCCTCCAAACGAACATGCCGAAAACTGGAGAAGATCTGGCTCCACGAACGGACAGCGGACAGCTACGCCGCCCACAAGAGCGCCACCCGCAGTCACCATCACCTCATCAGATCCGCCAAAAGGGCCTCACTCAAAGACCGCCTAGACAACAACGCACACAACAGAAAAGAGCTCTTCAACATCGTGAAGGAACTCTCCAACCCCAGCTCCAACACCAACGAAATCCAGCCGTCGCGAGACCTGTGTGACTCACTGGCCACCTTCTTCCACCGCAAAATCGCCGACATCCACGACAGCTTCAACACCACGACCGCCCCGGCAACCACCGAGACCACTGCCCCCACAACCACCAACCGCCTGCTCTCCTGAACCAACATCAACGACGAGGACACCAGCGAGATCATGAACACCATCCACTCCGGTTCACCGCTAGACCCGTGCCCTCACCACATCTTCAACAAAGCCAGTACAGCCATCGCGCCCCATCTCCGGAAAATAATCAACATCTCCTTCGAGACAGCAACCTTCCCGGAAAGCTGGAAGCACGCCGAGATCACCGCCTTACTCAAGAAACCCAAGGCAGACCCCAAGGACCTCAAGAACTTCCGACCCATCTCTCTGCTCCCGTTCCCCGCGAAGGTCACCGAGAAAATCGTCAACAAACAACTGACCCGCTACCTCGAGGAGAACAAAATCCTGGACCCTTCCCAGTCCGGCTTCCGCAGCAACCACAGCACCGAAACCGCCCTCATCGCCGCCACCGATGACATCAGGACCCTGCTAGACAACGGAGAAACAGCAGCCCTCATCCTCCTGGACCTATCAGCCGCCTTCGACACGGTCTGCCACCACACACTACGAACACGCCTTCACGACGCCGGGATCCAAGAGAAGGCCCTGGACTGGACCACATCCTTCCTTTCCGGCAGAACACAAAGCGTCCGCCTCGCCCCCTTCCGATCCAAGGCCACCAAGATCATCTGCGGCGTACCCCAAGGCTTCTCCCTCAGCCCAACGCTGTTCAACATCTACATGGCACCCCTCGCCCACGTCGCCCGACAGCACAACCTCAACATCATCTCCTACGCCGACGACACCCAGCTGATCCTCTCCCTCACCAAAGACCCTCACACCGCCAAAGCCCACCTCCACGAAGGAATGAAGGCCGTCGCCGAATGGATGAGGACCAGCCGCCTGAAGCTGAACTCGGACAAGACGGAGGTCCTCATCCTTGGTTCCAACCCTTCAGCCTGGGACGACTCCTGGTGGCCAACATCACTGGGAACAGCCCCGCCACCCACCGACCACGTACGCAACCTAGGGGTCATCCTCGACCCCACCCTCTCCATGACTAAGCAGGTCAACGCCGTTTCCTCATCCTGCTTCAACATCCTCCGAATGCTCCGCAGGATCTTCAAGTGGATCCCCACCGAAACAAGAAAAACAGTCACCCAGGCCCTCGTCACCAGCAGGCTGGACTACGGAAACGCCCTCTACGCAGGAACGACGGCTAAGCTCCTGAGACGGCTGCAACGCATCCAGAACGCCTCTGCACGTCTTATCCTCGACATCCCCCGACGCAGCCACATCACACCCCACCTGAGAGACCTGCACTGGCTCCCTGTCAACAAGAGGATAACCTTCAAGCTCCTCACCCACGCACACAAAGCACTCCACAACTCCGGACCAGCCTACCTCAACAGACGACTCAGCTTCTACACCCCCACCCGCCAGCTCCGCTCGACCAGCCTCGCCCTCGCCACAGTCCCCCGCATCCGGAAAACGACCGCCGGCGGCAGATCCTTCTCCCACCTCGCCGCCAAGACCTGGAACACCCTCCCCACCAACCTCCGACAGACCCAAGACCTACTGGCCTTCAGAAGACTCCTCAAGACCTGGCTCTTCGATCAGTAGCAGCACCACCCCCCTCTTCCCCCAGCGCCTTGAGACCCTTGCGGGTATGTAGTGCGCTTTATAAGTGACATGATTGATTGATTGATTCATTCATTCAAAATATGAGTTGGTGTCCCTCTTACTCCATTTATCTCTAACATAGCTGAATCGGTTTTAAACATGCAACATCCACCCTATTTTGACCAATATCTTCCTCTGGATCCTACTCCAGCACGTTTCCAGCCTACTCAGGGGACGGAATCACTTTTGATTGCTGCCCTGGAAGCCCTCTGCTTCATCTTAGATGCTGAAGGGCCATCACTGATGGTCATCCTTGACCTATTTGCAGCTTTAGACAATGACTCCCATCCCATCCTTTTTGTTTTAATTATCAGACTTTATGGTGAGAGATAGCACATTAGGATTTGATTGCCTCATTTCTCTGCAAGAATAGGCTGTTGCTCTCTCTCTCTCCCTTTCACTAAGGTATTTATCTAGTACCTTGTGAGTCTGACAGAGCTTATCCCCAAGTCTGATGCTATTTAATCCCTATATGAGTCATTTTGAACATTTAAGAAGTCACAGTTTTCAGTTATTCTACACAGATGATCCTCAGCCTGTCCTATGTGCCCTATACTTATCAGACTTCTTAGCCTCAGGTCTGATTCCAAATCTGCCTGAAAGACATTGGCACCTGGATTCAAAATAACCATTTAAAACTCGAATCTGGCAAAAGGAAGAGTCTCATTTTTGGTGAACAGAGTTCCATTTGGTCATGCTTCTGGTTGCCCAATTCAGTCTGGTCTCCCCCTGACCCAAGCAAATGAGCTTGGAATACTGGGTTAATTTTTTTTACTACCTCAGCTTTAAACCTAGATGGCTAAGCTTTCCTCTTCCTCCTTTTTTTTTTTATTTTGAGGTACTTTAAGACGATTCTACTTCTACTGCCACAAACATGCTATAAGGCCAATTTTAATTTCCTCTTGTTGTGATGACAAAGATACTGTTTATACAGGACTTCCTCATCATGTGATCCATCAAAAACAAACTCTCCGAAATATGGGGACTGAACTTTTTCTTGGTCTGTCACTTAAAGAACACATCACTGAGCATCTGTGTACACTCCATCGGCTACAGGTGCATAAATGCTTTCTGTTTAAATCATTGTCACAAAGCTTTGGCAAATACTAACCCAATTGTCCTCTGCTCCTGATTCAAATGTTACAGGCCAGCCCAGAATCTTAGATCTGCCTAATATGATCTTTTGACTGTTTTCTGAATCTGTTGCACCCCGTGAGGAGGAATAATTTTTTTCTGTTTAACAGCAAAACATAGAAATTATCTCCTCTCTATCCTTGGACTCTCTCCTGATTATCTCACCTTTTTTTGGGTGCTTAAGACCTAGTTATTCTCCTCTTTAATGCCATTCCACAGTACCAAGATGACTTGCTGAGATCACTGTAAACGCCTTACAGATTAAATCAATCAATAAACAGCCCAAGAAACAAGGTAGGGAGATCATTCTTTTTTCAATCATAATCCAGAAATAAGCAAGTAACTCTGTACATTTCTAATAAATCACTTCTTCTTGCTCCTTCTAAACGTCTTTCTAAATAATGTGTAACTTCACAAGGCCATTATGAATCACTCTGGAGTAGACCTCACAAATATATTTTCTAAGGAATGAATCATTTGCTACTTTCCCTGTGGCTTGCTTCTTTACTAACCTGATGAATACTTATCTTATGAAGTTTATGCACAGCTGATTACATTTGCATGGACCACACAAATAAATGCATGTACTCTTTGTATCTCACAGCAGGATGAATATTGCATCACAAGAACTCTTGACATCCCTGCCCAATTCAAGGAAAAAACACTAAAATCCTGTATCAAGGCCACAATTTGTGGTTCAACAGAGAACCGGTGATCCTAAAAGCACACAGAAGAGCTTTACAGCACCAATAGCAAACTCAAACTTAGGGAGGAGCACAACCTCATGTACAATACACCTGAAGGTCTTCCAGAAAGCAGTAAATCGACAGAAGCAAGTTTACTATAGCAATCTGCTTGGTGAGAAAAGCAACAAAACAGCTGAAATATTCAAGATTTACCAGGGTATATTTTTTGTACCGCTTCAAGTAAAAAAAATCATCTTTTCACAAATGCTTGCAGATAATGTACTTGAATTGTTTGCCAACAAAGTGGAAGTCCTCAACCTCAAAATTGCTGCCCAACCACCACTCCACCTGGAAACAAAAAAAGGACAACCAGTCATCACATTGTCCTTCTCTGTGTTCTCATTTTCCACATATGTTATGATCACGGATATCTTAAATACATTAATGCACTTTAAGATTGTCCCCGGCAACCTTAAAAAACCCATTTTTACCTCCTCCTAAAAAAAGCCCAGCTATAGCACAATCTCCAATCAAGGCAAACATCCAATAAAGGTGGTGACAAAAAACTGTAAGCACACAGTGAAGAACTGTAGCTTTTGCATGACCAACAATCAGGTTTCAAACAAAATCCGAAGCACAGACGTGTTGCTCTTTGACAAACGGCCGAAGATCATACGAGTTTTTGACAATACCCAACATGCAACCTTAATCTTATTAGACCTCTCAGCAGCCTATGAAACTGTCGACCACGACATACCGGTCCATCATCTCAAACATTACATGAGAATTAAGGGGCCTGTCATGGCACAGAGTAAATCATACCTGCCAAATTGTTCAGAGCAAGTTAAATTGAAGCACAATTAAATTAAATCAATACATTCCATGTGGAATACAAAAGAATCACTGCTGTCCCCTGGCTCTTTAAAACTGATTTATCTCTCCTAGCTGAAGTTATAAATAAATCTAAGGTGCCTTTTCAAACCTTTGCCAACGATATGCAGGTGCCTAGGAGAAGACAGGGTCAACAGTGCACACATCACCTCATGCCTCAATCATCTACCTAAATGGCATGAAAATGTAAATACTTCTCTTTAGCAAACTCAACCCAAGTCTCCTTTCCAATGGTTATTTTTAATGGGTGAACCAACAACACCAGAGCTCAAAGCTAGAAACGTTGGAGTCATCTTTAACCCTGTACTATTTTTCACTCCTCAAGTTAGCACAGAAGCACAAACACAGACTTACACCTTAAAATGCTTAGTAGAGCTACACCTCTAATAATCTTCTATCACAAAGTGGACCTCGTTCGTTCTCTAGTTCTATCGTGCCTAGATTATTGTAAGAACCTTTAAACAGTCTTCCAGAAGAAAAATCCACAGCGACTTCAACTAGTCTAAACCTGGGTGTCATGACTAGTACTAGGATTAAAAAGACTAGATCAAATAACCCCTGCCGTCTAAAGCTTAATTTGATGGCCTCTTAAACAAAGGGAAACCTCAAAGTCACATACAGAGCTAATTTGTCTGAATGCCTGAAAAGCCTCTCTAAAGGATTCAACATCTACATAATACACAGCCACCTATGAAGGGCATATGCTAAAAGGATTTCAGCATGTTTTAATAAGAAGGTTGTAGGTGGTAAAATACAAAGTATTTGTGGTCCAAAATTCAGGGTCAATCTATTACTCTCACTTTGACAAAAACAACAGGACCACTTCAAGTTTAGAAGAGACCTGAAGTTCCGTCAGGCCTTCCTAAACTTTACCCCGAATATCCTTAGCAGTTGTGACAACTTCAACATTTCTGCATGCCAGTCCACCCTGGCTGGCCTCATACTCCCAATAACTCTGGTTCTAATCTAAATGTTCTAATCCAAGTGTCTCCAACGAGTAGCTCGTGAGATATAAGTAGCTCGCCAGCTACCTGTGAGTAGCTCTCCTGTGTGCAGCCCAGCTGACTACTATCGAAGCTTTTGCTTGGTTGAAATATTATATGTATACCAAAATTGAAAAGCATGTATTCTAGATGCAAATGTGTGTATTTTCACAACTTATAAGCTGATGTTTGTTGAAAAATAGTTGAATTTTCAAAATGTGTTTAAAGCTATTATTTGAGTTGGAGAGATTTATTACTCATATTTACCCCTTGGTGCCAGGGGGTTGCAGCCATGGTTTCTATGTACTACCCATGTAATATTTCAGTTCAAATAGTCATAGCCTTTTTGACAATATTGCTGGAAACCCTGCCTAATGCACCGATGTGATCACTGCTGACACTCTTGGATTGGGTGTTCACTTTTACATAACTAGTATTAGTAGCTCGGGATGATTATCTTTTAACAGAAGTAGCTCTTGTTACAGAAAAGGTTGTATACCCTGCTAACCTCTAATTAAAGAAACCTCTTTCTTCCTCTTTTCTGGAATTGTATACAATTTCTGTGCTCTCTAAGTGTTACTGATCCTCCTCTGTCCTTCTCTTTCTTTTTCCCCCATATCTGCCATTCAGAAGTGGTTAGAAGCGGCATATAACACCCTACAAATCACTTTTAAATAAGTATATCTAGATTACAGAAGAGCACCGTATTTCTCTTTGTACATGTTACATTGCATCTGGGTGGACCCTGCTTTTCCTTTGCTTGGAAGAGTCTGTATATATTCCTTGTCAACCAAGTTTAAGTTACCTTACAAGTACTTACCTATAAAATGATTTTCTATGTCCCTGGTATCTCGAATCAAGATAGAGCCTCCTGATATCTGGCCTGTCAATTACAAATTACAATATTCTGATGTAGTAAGTAAATAACTACCTTCTTTATTCTTGAGACGTATCTTGACACACTTTCTCAGACTTGCAACAGTAATTAACCTTTGTATAACTATCTAGTCTCATTTCATTTCAATATGTTTTATTGTTTCAGCTTTATCATAAAGTCAAACAATAATTGAGCATAAAACGTACACATTGCGGATTACCTGAATACATGTAAAACATTAAAAACAAAACATGCTCCGTGTAATACAACTTATCAAAGCAATCCCAGAAGCATAGTATCTTGTCAATAGCGGACTTCCCTCCTGCACCCTATAATATGAATTACAACCTAAGTGATTAGTGCACGTCGGTAGACTTTCAGTTCATCTGTTTA
Source organism: Calotriton arnoldi (assembly GCA_963921515.1). NCBI lineage: Eukaryota > Metazoa > Chordata > Amphibia > Caudata > Salamandridae > Calotriton > Calotriton arnoldi. The sequence goes on along the minus strand of CAWUFW010010811.1, from coordinate 14,774 downwards.
GCAACGCTAGTTAACATAGAGGGCTGGTCCAAGGAACTAGTGTGGCTGTCTTCCTCCGCTACAGAGTTATTAAAGTGATTCATTTCTGGAAAGAGACACGTAGCAACAAAATTAGCAGCATGAAATAGATTGAATCAAAGGTGCAACTCCTGTGCAGAAAAAAAGCCAGAATAAAAACAGCATGTCTGCCAAAGTGATGTGGCCAATTAACTTATTGTGCTACAGGATAAAAATGGGCTGGTAGAGATGTTAAAGCTGTGCAGAGAGTGAGTAAGATGCTATGTGTGATATACAGTTAAGACAACTGATGATTTATAATTATTATTCCATCTTAATGGCTTTATCTGTGCTATGGCAACTACAGTGCATCCATATATGACAGAACCTAAGATAAGCTATATCAATGCCAGAGATGGGCATATACTACCATAGACAGCCTTGCAAGCCAGTTATAAATGCTGATCAATCGTTCACATAAAAATTAAAACCTATGGCAGTGGTCTTCAAACTGTGGGGCACGACCCCATGGGGGGCATGGATGGGTTCCCAGGGGGGCGCAAATGCCTCTGTAAGTACATGTAATTGAGGATGGCCTGGAAGTGCAGCGATGTTGATTTGCTGCATTTCCAGGCTGTCTTCATTTACTCCGAGCACTTGAAGTGAGAACTGTGGGGCCGATTACGATGGCGGGCGGACAAAGTCCGCCCAACATCGCATATGCAAAAGGGACCGCCCGCCATTGGTGCGGCGGTCCCGCAGTACACATTAGGATGCGCCCGCCACACTGGCGGGCGCATCACGTATATTTTACATTGCGGCTGCGGTGCTGCAAGCAGCACCCGCCGCAATGTTAAAATAAACATGTTGTGCTTTTACATGCACAACGTGACAGGCACCGCGCGGTGCCTGCCACATTGTACATGCAAAAGCAGGGGGGTACCATAGGTACCCCCCATGTGCACCTCCCACCCCCCTACTATATGGGGGCCCGCTAAGGGCCCCCAACAGCAGGAACCGCCAGCCTTTCCTTGGCAGCAATGCAGCCATGGAAAGGCTGCTCGCAGCCTGCATCGCAATACGGATGGCGGCCACCATATTCAGCACGTTTTCCGCCGGTCGATGAGTCGACCGGCGGAAAAGCGGCAGACGGTCTTTCCGTCCCCCGTGGACCCCCCAGCCATCATGATATGGTGGGGGGTCTTTGCGGTCTGCATGGCGGGCGGATCGCCCCCGCCGGCCCGGCGGTGACCACCGCCGGCCCGGCGGGGGCGATCCGCCCGCCATCGTAATCGGCCCCTGTGATCGGAGTGCAGTGGAGGCGGGGTCAAAGAGGTTGCTAAAAAAAAAAAAAAAGGTAGGTGTTTTTTGTTTTCACAGCCATGTAAGTGTGTATAAAATAACGCAGTAACAACTTAATTGAAAAATAAATGCAAGTTAAACTAACTGGTGATAAATGTGCTCTTTTAGGTTATGAAACCTCAGTTAGTGACTACCATCACTGCAGATGTCTGTGTGTGTTAAAGCTGAGTGACACGTAATTGAACCCTAATTGGTGCAGAGGAATAGTGACCTTTGTATTTATAGTCAGAGCCACTGGAGTTATGAAATTGTGTGGTTTTGGCTTTTTGCGCATAGTTATGGATATTTTGCATTTGCCACATAATTAATCATCTACTGCATAACTTGCAGAGTTTAACAATAAAAATTGTTTCTAGCTCAAACAGTTTAAAAGTGACTAAAAATGCAGCAACACATTGCCCCCGCAGTGAAAGGCCCTTTGTAAAGGTTGACTGGTCACCTTTCGGTTCCTTTTTGCTATATGTGGTTGTTAAACTGGTACTTATGCGGGGCAATATATGCCAGGACAGTGTTAACAGGAGTAAAAATGACAAAATAATACAGTAATGCTATCACAAAATATGCAGCATTATGTAGCATAATTCGCCTTTGCTTGCTGCATAATTTAGTCAACCCTACTGCATAAATTGTCCTTCTCCTGCTGCATAATTCTAGTGGCCCTCTTTATAGTGCTATGAGGTCCCAGCCTGGGGCAGAAAGCACTGGGAATAGGTAATTCGTCATTTTAAAATAGTATTTACATAGTCTAAGCTAGGCTGCTGCAAAATGATGCAGTGATTGAGATAAAACAAGTTCTTACAAAATTTGTTTTTTAGTAATAAGTAATCAAATTGTATCTAATGCAGACACTTTTATAAATGTCTCCATTATTCCATATATCAGATAACACCCCTATATTACATCTTAAAAAGAATAAATCTTTGCCGCCCTGAAGCTTTAAGCAGAGCCACTGGAATTATTCAGCAGGAGAGACCCTCATTATGCTGCAGGGTTGACTAAATTATGCAGCAAGAAAAGGTAAATTATGCGGCACAATGCGCCACATTTTGTGGTTAGCATTACTTCATTATTTTGTCATTTAAACTCATGGTAACGCTCTCGGGGGAAATATTTCACCTCATTAGTACCAGTTTAACACCCAAATACAGCAGTAAGCAACTACAAGATTACCAGTGAATGTTTGCAAAGGGCCTTCCACTGCTCCGGAACACTTTGCCACGTTTTAAGTAACCCATGTTCCATTAGAGCTAGAATTAAGTTTTTGTTGAAATCTACAGATTATGCAGCAGATTTTGGATTATTTAGCAAATGCGGTAAACTCATAATTATGTGGAAAACACTGCTGCTGCAGAAACTCATAATTCCAGTGGCTTTGACTTTAAGTGACTCAATCAGTTAGCGGCTGGTAAGAAGGCTGGTTTCTTTTTTAACTTTCTGCACTACCACCTCACCCTTCACTTTCAGGCAGAGGCACCACAAAGTCAGCTTAAACCGTTCAGGGGCAGTTTGTTTGAAAATGGGTTAAGTGTCAGCTCTTATACTATTTTAGGAGATTTTAACTTCCATTTGGAAGCACAAACAGACCCAGACACCTTAAATTTGCTAGAGATGATGAGTAATTTTGATTTAAAACAACTGGTTAATGGTCCTACCCATAAAGCAGGACATACTTTGGATGGCATATTCACAAATAACATGCAAATATCAGTTTCAGATCTTCTCCCAGTGATCTGGTCAGATCACAAAGTTGTGCTGTTCACAATGGCTGTGCCAGAGCGACATGTGATAAAATCTGCTACTAAACAACTAACAAGTAGGGCATGGAACAAAGTAAATGCAGAAGAACTACAGGAGGTGTTAACCTCCACACTTTTTAATCCTCATACAGATTTGGATGAGGCGGCGTTGCAATACACCAACTGGCTGAATGCAGCCGGTAACAATCTTGCCCCTGAAAAACGTATTCGTTCCAATAGAGCACGTCCCTCTGCTCCATGGTACACCCAGGAACTCAGAGACCTGAAACTGGTCTGTAAGCATCTTGAGAGATCATGGAGGAGGGAGTATAAGGACAAAGAAAAACATGAATATAAAAATGGATTAGTCCAATATAAAAAGATGCTGCAAGAAACAAAGCAAGAGTTTTTTGTGAAAAAAATTAACTTAGCAAAAAACTCCACTAAAGAACTTTTTAATACTGTAAATGCCTTAGCGCATCCAGCTCCTCAACCTATTCAGGCCAGCCAGGAACTATGTGACAAAATTGCAAAGTTCTTTTTTGACAAAGTGGAGGTTATCTTCTCATCCTTTACTGGTTTTGGGAATATGATCCCTATTAAAAATCCGGACTCTGAAATAGAAACAAGTACTAGGCTACAACTTGTCCAGTTCACTGCAAAAACCACCATGGACACTTTAAATGTACTCTTGAAAATGAAAACGGGATCACCTCTAGATCCATGCCCAGTCTCGTTTTTAAAATTGGCAGCTGAATCTGTGGCTCCTACTTTGACCCACATTATAAATGCTATGTTCACTGAGGGACACTTTCCCAGGTTGTGGAAAGAAGCACTAATATTACCACTGCTAAAAAAAACGAGTCTGGATCCCAGTGATGTGAATAATTTCAGACCCATATCCAGACTCCCTCTCCCGGCGAAAATTGCAGAGAAAATGATGAATGAACAACTGGGCACCTTCCTGGAAGAAGCTCAGATACTTGACTCCACTCAATATGGCTTTCGCAGTGGTCATAGTACGGAAACTGCGCTACTTAAAACCACAGAGGAGATTAGGACTACTCTCGACTGGGGAGGAAAAGCAGCTATGATTATGCTGGATCTCTCTGCGGCCTTCGATACGGTCCACCATGCCCTGTTGATGGACCGGTTACAAGAGATTGGAGTTCAGGGTTTAGCATGGAAACTACTTAAATCCTTCCTTTCAGACAGACAACAGACAGTCACCCTTGGCGAATTCTCATCTAAACCTTTTTCTCTGCCTTGTGGGGTTCCTCAGGGGTCGTCCCTGAGCCCAACACTTTTAATATTTATGTGTCGCTCTTAGCTCCCCTGATTGAATCATTTGGGTTCAACTTAACATCATACGCAGATGACACCCAAATTGTAGTGTCATTGAGGCCAGGAGAGTTGCAGGGAACGGCAGCCAGATTTCACGACTGCATGATAGCAGTGGGCAATTGGATGGCCCAAAACTGCCTAAAATTAAATTCCAGTAAGACAGAGGTAGTCTTGTTTAGCAATGATGCTAACTTTTGGAACTCAACTTGGTGGCCTGACTCTCTAGGTCTTCTTCCCACGCCTGCCAAAAAGGCAAAGAATTTAGGAGTCTGGATAGACAATAAACTTAAACTCAAGGATCAGGTGAATGCAGTAGTTTCATCCACCTCCTATATATTAAAAACTTGTAGGAAGATCATACATGTTTTACCTAATGATAGCCGTCAGTTAGTGATTACTGCTCTAGTGATGTCCAGACTAGATTATTGTAACAGTTTATATCTCAACATTCAGGAAGGTCTGATGAACAAATTGCAACTTCTACAAAATGCAGCGGCCAGACTACTGTCCGGCATCCCAAAACATGCCTCCATCTCAGCAGAGATTAAAAGACTTCACTGGTTGCCGATGCGAAAACGGGTAAAATTTAAGGCCCTATGTATAGTGCATAAAGCCCTGCATAAAACTGGGCCCAACCATCTCATTACGCAATTCCAATGGTACACACCAACCAGATGTTTACGCTCTTCGGAAGCTAAACTGGTATCAGTGCCCTTTGTAAAAAAGGCCAACTGGGGTGGAAGAAGCTTTGTGGTTAGCGCAGCCAAGGCATGGAACGGCCTTCCGCTGCAGTTGAGATCTCAGCCAAATCTGTTGGCTTTTAGAAAGGCTCTGAAAACTTGGCTCTTTACCGCATAGTCTTAGGCTTTTAATTTTCTGCTCTTGACTCAGGTTTCCCTCTATGACTTCATTGAGCGCCAGGACACCCTTGGGTAACAGTTTGCGCTATATAAGTGTCAATAACATAACATAACATAACAAAGGTGAGTCCATGGGGTGGCAGGTAGAAGGCCATCAGGGTTGCACTCAGATGCAGGGCCCTAATCGTCTTGACCTCTGGCGCCTCACAGTAATGGTCCAGGAGAAGAAGGAAAGAAGTGAGATTGATGGATATTGTCAAAGAGATGGCCCAGAATAGAGAGCACTGTATGGGGACTCATTTTTATGTTTAAAAGGGCCATAGACAGCTTCATCAGAGAGGTACCCCAAAGTAGGGGACAATATAAGTGGCCTTTTTATTCTAAAGGGCCAGTCATCAGTGCAGCAGGTACTGCCAGGTGTATAAATGGCCACTGCTGGAAGCAGATGCAGCAGGACTGGGGCCCAGGGGATTCAGCGGCCCACTGCATCACAATTGTGACTGTCTACCTTTTAAAAAAGGGCATGGGAGCTTATTTTCCTTTCTAGCATTAGGACTGAGGTGATGGTCCGTCATGGTGGGGAAGAGGTAAAAGATGCATAGGAGATAGAATGCAACTCAGGACTGCAGTTAGCATTAGTGCAGCAGGTGTAGTTGCATTGGGGTCCACGAGTGTGAGGGGCTCACATCACCCCAATTACGGGGAGCAGTATGTTTGGGATAATACTTGTTTTTGTTTGATGCATTTGCTGTTTTATAAGTGTCATATTTAGTGCGGTTTATAAGCTACAGAAAAAGTACTCCTGAAATCATCTCATAAGTCCTGCATGCAGCCATGTTCCTCCCGCTCCCCCAATCCTTTCCATAAAGTTTTGGAGGGGGGGCCCGACCTCAAAACATTTTGCTTAGGGGGGGCTCAGAGCAAAAAAGTTTGAGTTAAGGATGACTTAAGTAATCACACTAAGCCTTCGTCATTGCTATTGCAAATCAAAGTGTGAGTGCAAATTACACTATTATCAGCTAAATGTACAAACAAAAAAACAGATAAACTGGCTTAATTTCCTGAATTGCTGTAACTGTTACTCTCGCCACCCTGTCTTTTGTCTGGTAGTCTTTCCCTCCAAGCAGTGTATATATAGGATGCTACAGCCTGTCTGTTCTATAACAAAGTGTAACGGCATCCTTGCATTTCCTTGTGCCGTATTTAAAAAAACAGGGGACGAAGATAAAACCTTTGGGGGCTAGTGTCATGACACAAAGCAGCATGAAGTGCATCAGTGTTTCTTGGCTGCCCAAAGGGCAGCAGCACTTGCCAGCACTCGGTCCGGCAATCTTGGCCAAGGATTTGGTATAGGCTTTAACCTGTAGTGTTCCTAATCTGAGATATAAAGCCCTTTTCTCAGGTGGCGAAACCAGATCTAGGAATGGCTCTCACAGGGGTTCGGACTTCACTGTCATGTATTTAGACAATAGGACACCTTTCATAGCCTCTTGCTTTTATTACATATGCGTCCAGTATTTCTTTTTTACCATTGACAATGTGGCTTTGTTCATATTTTCTGGGTTATGCCATAGATCTAAGCAGTCTATTGACTTGAGAGTGTGCTCTATACCTCTAAACCAAAGCAAACTGCTGCAATTCTGGCTTCTCAGGATATCCTTTAAGCTCTTCTGGAACTCTATGAGGGCTAGGAGTAGGCCAGACTCATATCCACTGGCATACTGGGTAAAAGGCTATGTGCTCAGTGACAGAGGTTATTCCCAGTTTGGTTCTGTCTGAGTATTGCCATTGGGGGTTCCTGGGCCTAGTTATAGCAGTTGTCTTGATGAATTGATGGCAGAAGTCTATCACAGTGCCAGAACAATCGAGTCTAAAAAAAGTAACTTAAATGCGCAAGAGGCAGTAGAATCAGAAATTGACAAGCGTGTAAAGGCGTGGAAACACAGGAGAGAATTACTATTAGCTAAATTTCCATTACAACCTCAACGGTTGAAATACATGCAAGGGCAGTATAAGGAACCCTTGGAACAACAAGGATCTACGGAAGCAAAAAACTCAAATAACACGAGAAGCAAGACTAGTGGCACAGGAGCAAAGACAAGGCAAGAGACCCAATAATATCCTGCTACATAAACTAAAAAATAAAATTTAAGAATAGTTGCTGGAAAGAAAAAAGAAGATATTCCGAAGATCTATGGAACAAACGTCTTGAGTCCAGTAAATAACAAAATAGTAAACAATTCTGGCAAATAGTTAATGGCCTGGTATTAGGAAAGGAAAAGCAAAATAATGAAGGAATTGATGCAGCATCTTGGGAAGCCCACGTCCTTGCTATGTACTCAGTGCCGGAAACAATGAACAATAATGACATACTGTTGTCCCAAGCAATTGGTAAACCTACCCAAGGAATTTAAGAAAGCAAAGAGGAAATAAAGTCTCATATAAGGGAAGATTGAATGACCCTGTTGGGCAACGTATAACAACTTAAAGGAATAATAAAAAGATTAAAACTTGAGGGAGCACCAGACCCAAACGGTATCCCAAACGCCCTATTTAAAGCAGACGTAGATTATTGGGCTCAGTATTTAACCCCAATGTTCAATGATCTTTTGTATACAAATCAGATACTGGAGTCCTGGAAAGGCAATATTATCCATCCTATGTTTAAAAATGGCAATCCAGCAATACCCCTCAATTACAGGCTTATAGCATTAAATGATGTTGAGGCGAAACTCTATGCATCCTGTTTATTGGAACATCTAAAAACATGGGTAGAAGAAAAATAACTAATACCAAAATTCCAGACAGTATTTAGAGCAGGAATGGGGACACTAACTAACCTTACAGCCTTAACCCTTAGGGGAGAGGATTTGGCCTAAGGGCTAGGGCGGTCGACCTCAAATCTGGGGAACCGGGTTCGTGTCTCGGCAACGATGCTCAACATCTTGTGATTCTGGGCAAATCACTTAATATCCCCCCGTGCCTCACAAAAAAAAAGAAAATGAATGTGTCCTTATGTAACGCAACTGGTGCTCATGTAAAGCGCTCTAATACCTAATACCTTCAAGTTAAGTTCGTGCTAGATAAAACTCTTGAAAAAAAAAAAAAAAAACTAATAGAGAAGGTGAAACATTAAAAAACCTGTTTATTTGCATGTTTTATTGACCTTAAATCTGCCTTCGACCGTATGCCTAGAGGTCGTTGATGGAAAAAACTGGAAAAATGGGGAGCTCCACACGAACTACTAAGGTCGATGATGGAACGTTACATGCAAACATGGGCACAAGTTAAAATAGGGGATGGAAGCTGAGTAACATCCAAAATTAGGACAAATAATGGTCTTAAATAAGGATGTGTCTTGGCTCCAAGCCTGTTTAATTTATATCTAGCAGATCTGCCCAACGCTTTGTATTTGGAAAACAATCATCCACCAATCCTTGCTGCAGAGAAATTGGGCTGCCTACAATATGCGGACGATATGGTCCTACTAAGTAAAACACCAATAGGTCTACAACGGAGTATGAATGCCCTAAACAAGTACATGGTAAATCAAGGGCTAGATCTGAATCTAAGCAAAACCAAAGTGATCCAGCTGGTTGACTTTAAGTTTAAAAATCATACGTGGTTGTTGGAAGGGAAAAAACTGGAGGAAGTACGCTCTTATAAATATCTGGGGTTCACTATGGATAAGCAAATGTCTGGCACATCCCATCTGTTATCCATTCAGGCCAAGGCACAATCATTAACATATGGATTCAAAATTCTAAAACAAAAATTGAATTGTCAGTTGTTATCCTATCTACTCAAGGTTATGGAGGCTCGGCTACTACCTTCGCTATCTTATGGCACAGAAGTTATGCAGGGTTTGGAAATAGATACGTTGAACAGGAGCCAAACAAAAGTTTATAGATCCGTATTTAATATTCCAAAATCGGTTTCACCAGCTCAAATACGTTTAGAGTTAGGTCTAAAAAATCCAGCACATCAGTGTGAGAGTGCTTTTGTAAAATTGTGTTAAAGATTTCAAGCAACAGAAAGAGGATCAATTAGCAATTTATGCTGGCAGGACATAGAGGAACAGCAACATAGTAATACAAAAGAGTCCTGGGGAAGTCCTTTAACTCTGGCTATAAAGTATTTAGGCATACAAGAAGCATGGGGAGTAACAATGGGGAAAGTATCTTTCAATCAATTGCTAAAAACTGCAACGCAAATAGCATCAAATCAAACAGATAAAAATGTATTTGCACTAAGGAGACATGCCTGGACAGTAATACATTTGTATTCCAATATAGGCCCTCAAGGGTATCTGGCAGAACATTTTTCATTAAGATTAAAACACCAATTCATGTTAATCCGGTTTGGTATTATGGAATCCAAAGACTTTATCACATCCTTAAAAAAACAGCCACAGAATCTATCCTGTAGACTATGTGGATTTAAAAATGAAACATTAACTCATTTATTATGTGTCTGTCCTGTACCCTTGGCGCAAAGGAAAATTCTTTTGAAATCACTATTTAGGAACATGGGAATACGCTCATGCGGGCTGATCACTGACAAAATATCGAGTGACAGAATATCGTGTTCCCAAAATATCGGGACATAAATATCGATGTCAAAAATATCGACATCCTATCTTCATAATGGTAGGTACTAAAAGATCGGAAAAAAATATTGTTAAAAATATCGAAGTACAAAATATCGTTTTTTAAAAATGTATAAAAAATAATGTAAAATAAATTAAATAATACATATAACTTAATTTTTTTTTAGAATTATTAGAAAATGTTAACAATTATAAGTGATAAATGTAATGTAATAATAAATTAAACATACAAATATAAAATGTAATATATATATTTACTTAATAATAATTAAGACATAATTATTTTAATAAATTATAAAATGTTAGAAATATATTAAAAATTATAAATACATATATATATATATATATATACATACACCTGTAACATAAAAATAAAAAATAAAATATATATATATATTATAAATAAAAATATTTATTATTTTTTAAAACTACATTTTACACTACATTGAGTACAACAGTAGAGAAAGTGTTGGATAGCGGAGGTGAATAAATTACTATTCCCACTGCAGCTTGTGCAACAGTAGGGAAAGTGTTGGATAGCGGAGGAGAATAATTTACTATTCCCACTCCAGCGAGTGCAACAGTAGGGAAAGTGTTGGATAACGGAGGGGTAAAAATTACTATTCCCACTCCAGCGAGTGCAACAGTAGGGAAAGTGTTGGATAGCGGAGGGGAATAATTTACTATTCCCACTCCAAAGAGTGCAACAGTAGGGAAAGTGTTGTATAGTGAAGGGGTTTACTATTCCCACTCCAATGAATGCAAAAGTAGGGAAAGTGTTGGATAGCGGAGGGGAATAATTTACTATTCCCACTCCAAAGAGTGCAACAGTAGGGAAAGTGTTGTATAGCGAAGAGGAAAAAATTACTATTCCCACTCCAGCGAGTGCAACAGTAGGGAACGTGTTGGATAGCGTAGGGGTAAAAATTACTATTCCCACTCCAATGAGTGCAACAGTAGGGAAAGTGTTGGATAGCATAGGGGATAAAATTACTATTCCCACTCCAGGGAGTGCACCAGTAGGGAAAGTGTTGGATAGCGGAGGGGTAAAAATTACTATTCCCACTCCAGCGAGTGCAACAGTAGCCAAAGTGTTGGATAGTGTAGGGGTAAAAATTACTATTCCCACTCCAGCGAGTGCAACAGTAGGGAAAGTGTTGGATAGTGGAGGGGAATAATTTACTATTCCCACTCCAATGAATGCAACAGTAGGGAAAGTGTTGGATAGCGGAGGGGAATAATTTACTATTCCCACTGCATTGAGTGCAACAGTAGGGAAAGTGTTGGATAGCGAAGGAGAAAGAATTACTATTCCCACTCCAGCAAGTGCAACAGTAGGAAAAGTGTTGGATAGCGTAGGGGTAAAAATTACTATTCTCACTCCAGTGAGTGAAACAATAGGGAAAGTGTTGGATAGCGGAGGGGAATAATTTACTATTCCCACTCCAGCAAGTGCAACAGTAGGGAAAGTGTTGGATAGCGTAGGGGTAAAAATTACTATTCCCACTCCAGCGAGTGCAACAGTAGGGAAAGTGTTGGATAGCGGAGGGGTAAAAATTACTATTGCCACTCCAGCGAGTGCAACAGTAGGGAAAGTGTTGGATAGCGAAGGGATAAAAATTACTATTCCCACTCCAGTGAGTGCAACAGTAGGGAAAGTGTTGGATAGCGTAGGGGTAAAAATTACTATTCCCACTCCAGCGAATGCAATAGTAGGGAAAGTGTTGGATAGCGGAGTGGTAAAAATTACTATTCCCACTCCAGGGAGTGCAACAGTAGGGAAAGTGTTGGATAGCGGAGGGGAATAAATTACTATTCCCACTCCAATGAGTGCAACAGTAGGGAAAGTGTTGGATAGACAACTGACCCACTTCCTTGAGGAGAACAACATCCTGGACTCCTCCCAATCCGGTTTCCGAAGCAATCACAGCACCGAAACCGCCCTCATCGCCGCCACCGACGACATAAGGGCCCTGCTGGACAACGGCGAAACCGCGGCCCTCATCCTCCTGGACCTCTCGGCCGCCTTCGACACCGTCTGCCACCACACTCTGCGCACACGCCTCCACGACGCAGGGATCAGTGACAAAACCCTGAACTGGATCACCTCCTTCCTCACCGGCAGAACCCAGAGAGTCCGCCTCCCCCCATTCCGATCCGAAGCCACCACTATCACCTGCGGCGTAGCCCAAGGACCATCCCTCAGCCCGACCCTTTTCAACATCTACATGGCACCTCTCGCCAACATCGTCCGAGCGTACCACCTCAACATCATCTCGTACGCCGACGACACCCAGCTGATCCTCTCCCTCACCAAGGACCCGGCCACTGCCAAATCCAACCTCCACGAGGGAATGAAGGCCGTCGCAGAGTGGATGAAGACCAGCCGCCTGAAACTGAACTCTGACAAGACGGAGGTCCTCATCCTTGGCTCCACCCCCTCCGCATGGGACGACTCCTGGTGGCCGGCCACGCTGGGAACTGCCCCGACACCCACCAACCACGCTCGCAACCTGGGGTTCATCCTGGACTCAACGCTCTCTATGACCCAGCAAGTCAACGCTGTCTCCTCCTCCTGCTTCAACACCCTCCGCATGCTCCGCAAGATCTACAGATGGATCCCCACCGAAACCAGAAGGACGGTCACCCAAGCCCTCGTCAGCAGCAGGCTGGACTACGGCAATGCCCCCTACGCGGGAACCACGGCCAAACTCCAGAAAAGACTTCAACGCATACAAAACGCCTCCGCACGCCTCATCCTCGGAATCCCTCGCCACAGCCACATCACCGCCCACCTGAGAGACCTGCACTGGCTCCCGGTCAACAAGAGGATCACCTTCAAGCTCCTCACCCACGCTCACAAAGCACTCCACAACGCCGGACCAGCATACCTCAACGAACGACTCACCTTCTACACCCCGAACCGCCAGCTTCGCTCCGCTGACCTCGCCCTCGCCACCGTCCCACGCATCCGCCGAACGACCACCGGCGGCAGATCATTCTCCCACCTCACCGCCAAGACATGGAACACCCTCCCCACCCACCTGCGACAGACCCAGGACCTGCTGACCTTCAGGAGACTTCTCAAGACCTGGCTGTTCGATCAGTAGCTGCTTTCTTCCCCCACCCCCTCTAGCGCCTTGAGACCCTCATGGGTGAGTAGTGCGCTCTACAAATGTTTGATTGATTGATTGATTGATAGCGGAGGGGATAAAACAAAACATTACAGCTATTGAACCTAAATCCCCAAACAAAATAAAAACAAAACAATTACTAACAATATTTATCAATAAATAAATGAATATTAATGATCAACTAATGATTCATTTATTTAAAGTGTATTACTTTCAACCCTCTACCCCACAAAACACAAAAACACACACCTAAAAATATTTACACAGTTTCCATAACTAATTTTACATTAATAAATTAATATCAATTAACAACAAATCATTAATTAATTTTTTTTTAAATTCTTCCCAACATTTACAACTATAAACGCCACAACTCACACATCAAAATTATTCCACAATTAGCATATTTAATATTTAATTAATTAATTATCATTAATTAACAAATAATTAATTAATTATAAATATTTTACCTCCCACCATATTCCCCTATAAATGACACCACCAATGTCGTAAAACATGACACAATTAACAATTTATTAACAATTAATTAATTATTTAATAACAACTAACAAGCAAAATAAAATAATAAATTAATTCACACAATAAACACTATAAAATAACATTAAATAAATATTATATTATAAATATTAAAAAATGTATTAAAATGAAATTACTTCCCACCCTACTCCCCTATCAACCCACAACGCACTCCTAAATAAATGACACAATTAACATAATTACCAATTAATAATTAACAACAAATTAATAAATAATTAATAATAAATTAATGACCACAATTAACAATATAAAATATTAAATACATAAACATAAATTAATTGAAAAAAATTAATTCATTAATTATAATTAAATTACTTTCCACCCTACTCCCCTATCAACCCACAACCCGCTCCTAAAAAAATGACAAAATTAACATAATTACCAATGAATTATTAATAATTAACAACCAATTATTAAATAATTAATAATTAATTAATTCCCACAATTAACAATATAAAATATTAAATACATAAATATTAATTAATAAAAAATACTAATAAATTAATTATAATTAAATTACTTCCCACCCTATTCCCCTATAAACCCACAACCCGCTACGGAACTAAAACGCAAAATTTAATTAAAATAAAATTAATAACTTCTAAAAATTATTAATAAATTAATTATAATCAAATTACTTCCCACCCTATTCCCCTATAAACCCACAACCCGCTACGGAACTAAAACGCAAAATTTAATTAAAATAAAATTAATAACTTCTAAAAATTTAACACATATATTAAAAAACAAATGCAATACTTTTAGACAAAAAAAATAGAACACATACATAAAATACATACTAAAATACATAACACTAACTAAAAAAAAGATATTTTTAACAACTATATTTTTGCAAACGATATTAATAACTTCGATATTTTTTGAAACGATATTAATGACTTCGATATTGTTAAAAACGATATTACTTACCTTAGGCTCGATATTCTTGACCAGGATATTCTGACAGTCGATATTTTTGTATCACGATATTCTGCACTCGATATTAGTGCAAGTCGACATAAAAAACTCGATATTTAGACTGTTTACCCATGCGTGCAAACCGTTATCATCTGGCTAAGTGGATGCTCAGCTGCCCTTGCTTGCAGGGGAGTAAAGTTCATAATGCCTTTATTCAAGGAAATTTCTAATATAGGGTTAAAGGACTTAGGGGCCG